>MJUU01048204.1:127875-140893 GCA_002080025.1 Modiolus philippinarum | reverse complement strand
GGGGCTCAAAAAGGGGTGGGGTTGTCCAATGTTAACCCTATGGGAAAATGAAATTTTGAATGTTTTGCACCATATTTCTCACTGTATCTCAAAAACTTTTAATACTAGCTCAATGAAACTTCATAAGAAAGATGTGTGTCATGTAAGAAAGAGTTCCATGGTATTGAAAATTTTAAAATAACAATGGTTGCCATGGAAACCATGCAAAAAATTTGAAATTTTGAGAAAATTGTATTTTTTTGCTTATAATTGTATTTTGATTACAGCAATATGTATTACTTAAATTATAAGGGGAACCCCTGCCCAAATTTTTTTCGGAAGGGGGTTTAAAATTTATTGTAATGGATGGAGAAATTTCAAAATAACTATTGTCACCATGGAAACTGTACAAAAAACTTTAACTTTTGAGAAAATCGTAATTACTGTTGATAATTATATTTTTATTACAGCTATATCTATTACTTAGGTAATAAGGGGAACCCCTGCCCAATTTTTTTTTGAAACAATGTATGAAATTGAATGTACAGGATATTGGTGCATTTAGTTGCCATGGCAACCAACCCAGAAACCTACAATTTTAAGAAAAGCATGGTTTTTTTTTTTGCAATGCATGTAGTCATTTGATTTCAGCAACATGTATTAATTAGTTTGTAAGGGGAGTCCCTGTTCAAAATTTTTTCCAGAAGGAGTCTCGTAATGCTATGAAATCCGATGTGGGAGTTCGTTTGGGAGACTTTTGTGTTTCGCTTGCGAACACAGTTATCACTTGTTATTATTATTATTCCTCAATGGATATTTCAAACTTTGTCCGAACATTATCTCAGAGATGGGTATTCCAATCTTAATGACACATGGCTCCAATGTGGACAACCACCCCAAGATGTGCAAGAAGGTCTTTGAATTTCCAAAATGACCACGGTCATTGGTCATTTTGAACTTTGACCTCAAATCTTGTGATTGAAATATCTCGAAAACAATAAATGATGGCGGGTAATTGTTATGGGAAAAATGTTTATTAGTTCATGACGGACCTTTGTTACATTTGGACCGAAATTCTATGATGCACCGTTCAAGAGTTATGCCCCTTGAAAGTTTCGTCATCTCTTTTAGCATGTTTTTTGTCGAAAACAATAAGAGATAGAAACCTGAAACCTTTTCCATTCAATTTAGGTGATGTGTGTTACATTTAAAATTGCCAAGGTCAAAGGTCATCGGTCGCTTTGAACTTTGACCCTAGACATTCATAAACCGTAATAGATAGCTGATAACATGTTATTGCAAAAATGTGTGTCATGTTAAGATCAACATTTGTTACATAGGTTCCAAAATTATCGGACCAACCGTTTTCGGTTTATGGACCGAAAACCGATTTTGATGTCTTTGCGTATAGCTCAAATACCATTGAAGATACTAAAAGACATTCAACGTACAAATGTTCAGGAAGTCAGGACCTTCAAGTCAAGGTCAAAGGTCAAGGTCACAGCCCTAAAGCCTATTTCACGTTATAGTATCAATAAATATACATATTAAGCCTTGAATGTTGGTTTCATCAATGAATCAATAATGGAACCATTATGACGCAACTTCCTTTCTGATGCAATCCAGTACATTTACTTATGAAGTGTTAAAACATTAATCAAAGTACTTCTAACACTGATAGACGAAAAGATAATGAATTTATGACACTAGTTCTTAGATAAAGAATAGAAACAAATATTTCAGAACACATTATTACAATCATTGGTGATAAATATACAAAATGCATTTTTTTCAAAAAGCAATTTGGTATGGAATCTGGTTTGAGTGACTTGTGTTTGCATGCAAACATATTATCACTCGTTATTAAGTCACCCAAACTAAGTTTGGTGTCTTATTGTGTTTACTCTGTTTCTTATTATTTTTCATTATTTTTATTCTCCAATGAATTTTATGAACTTTGTCCAAACAATTTCTCAGAGTCGGGTGGTCCAAACTTAATAAAATTTGGCACCGATGTGGACAACCATCTCAAGATGTGTAAGGGACCGACCATTTAACTTTAAAGGGGGGGGCTATGGTTTTTTTCTAAAAAAATATATTTTGGATCTGAATTTATGTGAAAAAAATATTTTGGCTGCCAATTTGATGAAAAAAAATTTTCTGAAGGAGGCTTTCTGCCCAAAAAAATAATGTTAATTTTGAAAAAAATATATATATTGTTGATACGCATGCAAAAAATAAATAATTTGTTTCACGCGAAGCGCGAAAAAAATTTTCTGTCCAGAAAAAAAACCATAACCCCTCCTTCAGGTTAAATGGTCGGTCCCTAAGAAGGTTTTTGAATTTCAAAAATGACCACCATCATTGGTCACTTTGAACTTCGACCTCAAATCGTGTGATTGAATTTTCTCAAAAAAGCGTAAAAAATAGCTGAAAAATTGTGTGACAAAAATGTTTATTAGGCCATGACGGACCTTTGTAACATTTGGACCGAAACTCTACGATGAACCGTCCATGAGTTGTGGCCCTTGAAAATTTCATCATATCTTTAAACATGTTTTTTCTCGAAAATGGTAAGAGATAGAAACTTGGAACCTTTTCCTTTCAACTTAGGTGATATGTGTTACATTTAAAAATGCAAAGGTCAAAGGTTATTAGTCACTTTGAACTTTGACCCTAAACCTTGTCATTGGATTAACCCATAAACCGTAATAGATAGGTGATAACATGTAATTGCAAAAATGTGTGTCTTGTTAACATCTGCATTCGTGACATTGGATCAAAAATTATTGGACCAACTGTTTTGGGCCTATGGACCAAAAACCGATTTTGATGTCCTACTTTGGGGTTTTTTGCTTATATCTCAAATAGCACTTAAGAATCATGAAGACATTCAACATACAAAATGTTCAGGAAGACGGGACCTTCCAAATGAGGTCAAGGTCAAAGGTCAAGGTCACACCCCATAACTTTATTTCATATTAAAGTATCAATAAATACACATATTAAGCTTGGAATGTTGGTTTCATCGATGAATCAATAATGAAAACATTATGACGCAACTTTCTTTCTGACGCAATCCAGAAATATTTTGACTTGTGAATGAAAGCACTAATAGCACTGAAAGAAGAAAACATAGTACTAATTTTTACATGAGAAATAAAAACACATATTTCAGAACACATTATTACAATCATTTGTGATAAATATACAACACAGCGTTTTTTCAAAGAGCAATTGAGTATGGAATCTGGTTTGGGTGACTTGTGTTTGCATGCAAACATATTATCACTCGTATTATCCAGACGTAGTCGGGGCGACATATTGTTATTGTTCTGTTTCTTCTTTTTCTTATTCTTTGTTATTGTTATTATTGTTCTTCCACACTTTCTTGTCCGGACTATTTTGAGAGAACGGTTTGATGTAATCAAATGAAACTTGGCAGGTAGTTGGATCACCATAACGCGGAGTGCAAGCTACGAAATTTTTTCAAAATGGCCGCCATTTCCAAGATGACCGCCAAAATACGTCAAAATTTCAACGTTTGTCCGATTTCAACGAAAATTGATTTCTAGGTAGATTTTGACGTCGCGAACAAGATGGAAGCGTCGAATTGGCTGCCAGGGGCGACATCCGCTATTGCTTGCAATTGCAAATCTAGTTATTTATCTTCTTCTTTCTTTCTTCCGCTCAATTCTTGTCCACCCCATATCTCGGCTACTATTTGACCAAACTTCATGAAACTTTACAGGAATGATAGCCTCAATGAGTAGAAGTGTTCGCAACTTTCAAAATTTTCAAAATGGCCGCCGTTGCCATGGAAACGGAAAAAAAGCGGGAAAATTAAAATTGCTCCGAATTGGATGAAATTTTACAGGAAGGTTGCCTGGCATGTTTACAAATGATTTTCAGCCTCAGAATTTTCAGAATGGCTGCCGTTGCCATGGAAATGGAAAACAAGCGGGAAAATTAAAAGTGCTCGGAATTGCATGAAATTTTACAGGAAGGTTGCCTGGCATGTGTACAAATGATTTTTAGCCTCAGAATTTTCAAAATGGCTGCCGTTGCCATGGAAACGGAAAAAAGGCGGGAAAAATTGAAAGTGCTCCGAATCGGATCAAAATTTACATGAAGGTTACTTAGCCTGTGTACAAATGTTTTTCAGCCTCAGATTTTTCAAAATTCTTACTGTTGCCATTGAAGCTTAGAAATACTGGAAAATGAGAGGTGCTATGAATGGGATGCACAATGTTCGTTTGGGGAACATCTGTAACGCTCTGCGTTACAATAATAAATATTTAAAATGTGGCCTTATTCGGGTTCTTTGTGATTGTCAGATTAGAAAACCTTCATAAGTAATTTCCTTACTTGCCTACTCCTATTAGTTTTTTTGCTGAAAGAAGTTTTGGTCTGATTAAAGACAACAGGCATGTTTTTTTTTGGCATGACTGTAGTTCGATAAATGTTATGTCACAACCTTTCTGTCATTATAACATTTTTTTTTATTTTGTTCCTAGTTTTTACAGTATAAGTCTTCCTTTCCTGCTACATGTTGACACACACTACTTTTAGTATTAAATGACTACACACATCTTTAAACCATCGTGAGGTTGGTTAATTATTCCTATTCCCTATTCGTCATATATCTTGCTAACATTCTACACAGCAAAACAGTGACATCAAACATTCCGCCTTATTAGATAAAGATCATTTATCTCATATTCCTACACTAAACCAATTGCAACTTAACTTCCATTTTCAATTACAAACGGGTATTGCGTGATTTCCAAATTGATGACTTTAAAGCCAAACCACCTGATTGTGCTTGCTCCTCTTCCCCATTCAACTAAAGTCCGGCTGGACACGTTATAACTGGTGACCTGGATATCGTAGACAACTTGAACTACGAGACATCTTCTCAAAAGGTCCAAAATTCCGTGAACCCCAGCACATCAACTGGAAATACAGTTTCAAGATTTTGATGGCTGCAGCTGAGGACTATTCTAGGGAGTGGGCAAAGCAAGAGAAATAGGAGGTTGAGACATTGTCTGACTGAATCAGGTCCATAAAGTCATTAATTGTGAATCGCATCCGGCCCTTGAAAACAGCAATGAAATCCAGAAATCCCAGTATATTTGAAGACCCCCTTCTGAGAAAGCTTCTTACAACATACTGTTCATGTGTAACAAACACTATCTCGACTGCCTTGTGAAGGAGATGGGCATCGACAAGTTCATCTGGAAACCCTACATATACCCCTACTACAATATCGAGGGATAAGATTGTTAAAAAATCACACTTCAGTTTAAGAATCATTTGGCATAAAAGCCAATGATGAAAACAACTAACTCCCTTACATCTAATGGGTACCGAAACTTCATAAGAATCTTTCCGAACAGAGATTCATTGCCGGGTCGCCCAGATGCACCACTAAACCTCTTTTACAGCTCCTTACTACTTTGTTGACCGCAGTCAGAGATGACGGGAAAAATTACTGTGATAAAGCTTACTCCACGAGCTGCGTGAATCAAATGTGGATTCTAAAAAATTCCAAAGATCTCCTTGAACAGCTATCCTCTACCAGTCTTACTCATTGCCATTGCATTCAAACTTTTGACCTTTCTACTCTTTATACATCCCTGCCACACAATAAACTGAAAACTGTAATTGCAAATTTAATACATCAATGTTTCTGCACTAAAATGGAGAACGCAGCTACACCTTTTTAGTAGTAAGAAAACACAAAAATGTTGTTAAGAAACCACACTGATTCAAATAAGAAGTTCACTGAGACAGACGTGATCAAAACGTTAGAATTTTTGATCGACAATATTTTTGTCGAATTCGGAGGTCGTGTTTTCCAACAGACAATAGGGATTCCTATGGAAACTAACTGTGCGTCACTTTCAGCTCACCTTTTCCTTTACTCCTACGAGGCCAAATTTTTACAAGGGCTTACACAAAGAAAACAAAAACATTTAGTCCAGTCCTTTAATTTCAGCTTCCGCTACATAGACGATGTATTTTCTCTTAATAATCCTAAATTTAAGGAATATTTACATCAGTTCACCTACTTCGGCTTCGTACATGGATCTTTTGTTGTATATTGACGAAGACGGACGTTTGAAATCTTAGCTATACGACAAGCGTGATGATTTCAATTTCCCAAATGTGAACTTTCCCTTTCTTAGCAGCAATATACCTACCTCTCCAGCCTATGGAGTTTACATTTTCCAGTTGATTCGTTACTGTCGAGCGTGTAGTTTGAACACTGTCCCAAAAGCTGCTTAGTCAGGGATTTGTTCAGACATTGTTAATTTCATCCCTCAAGAAATTCTATGGCCGTCACCATGACATCATTGAAAGATATGACGTGTTCCGGATTTGATTACCGATTTTGACCTTTTCCTAATTTGACTCACTGACAGTGTGACGGATACTGTTAACAGAGCAGGACATGCCCTTCCGGAGCACCTGATGTCACCCACAGTTTCACTGGAGTTACACTGTTAGTGCATTGTTTTTGAATGTTTTGTTTTCTAGTTCTGTGCTTTGTGTCCAACGTCATTGTTTTCTGTGTTTAACGTCATTGTTTACTTTGTCCTCGTTTTCGCCATGTCTTTGGACTTTGATTTTTGTAGATTCCATTCCTTTGTTCCTTCTGTATTCTACCGCCGTTTTTACCTATTCCCTATTTTCTATTCCTCATTAATTTATTCCCTATTCCATATTCGTAATTTACTTTTTCCCTATTCGCCATTTACATATTCCCTATTCGCCATTTATGATGAGACATAAGATGTCGAAATGTGCATATGCAGAAAATAAATTCACAGTAACTTCGGTATTTTGTTATTTACGTATTCCATATTTCCTATTCGCCAGTTACTTCTTCTCTATTCCCCATTCGCTATTTACTCATCATTCCCAACTTGGGAGGTTGATTGATTGGTTGATTGATTGATTGGTTGGTTGGTTGGTTGGTCAGTAAGTTGGTTGATTGATTGATAGGTTACATTTACCGGTTGGTTAATAACTTCGTTGATGATTGGTGTTTAATAACAACTTTAGCTATATTTCAGCGTACTGTTGAAATTATGATACTTTGGGATATATAACATTCCTATAAAATAGTAAAGCTATGTAAAATTAAATGACACTCTGCTTAGAGAGAAAGAGAGAGAGGGAGAGAGAGAGAACTATAAAAGACACTGTATTTATATACTTGAATGTGAAAAATAATTTAGAACAATATAAACCTAGGCTATGAAGCAGACAATTAAGTGTTGGATTATACAAATTATCTTGTACGAAATTGTGATCCTGCGGAATAAAAAAAACTATTGGAATCTTTTAGATATTTGAGCATAGAGGTTGAAAGCTGGGACATTACAAACTTTTAATTGAACAGCTATGCCCTAGAAATGGACATTATTTTATGATCTATTCTATGTATGATCTTTAAGTCTATTATAAAGATAAAAATTGCAATAAAATTTTCTAGATCTTCTATCCGAAAAACATTTTGATAAGTGTATTGGAAACAATATATTAGTTGCATGTACCATTAATTTGATGAAGTTCGAGTTATGAATTAATAAGTCCTTTGAAGTATAAATAGTTGGTAGCTGAAACTTAATTTATGAGTTTTCATGTAAATGTGTTTGGTAAGAGCCATGGTCATGACTTAGAGATATTGAAAAAAAGATGACTCTAACCATTACCCTATATTCTTACGATTTTTAGTCACTATAACAAAACAATTATCTGTACAAAAGATGATAACGGCATTTAACCAAAAAGCAAATCCTGTGTCAACTAAAAGAATTGAACATGTCCCTAGGTTGCGGATCAGGAAGGCGAAAATTTCTTCCCATGGAAGATATTATATAATATTGGAAGATGAAATACAGAGGAAAATGAATGAGTGGATATTTCCGTATTTGTTCTTTAAACATTTTAATACCAATTCTCTGTACCCATCAAAATATGAGTGGCCACGCTAAGGTCACAGAAAGTGTTCAAATTTTGCTAGTTTGTGCTGTAGTATGAAAATGTAAAAACAACTTTTATTTCGTTGCTATAGACAATGGTTGCCATGGAAACGGACTGCAATGTTTTCCGGTGACCTTGTACATCAACACCCTTTGCTGGACTGGTACAAAATTGTTTGAATGTATTCTGTATTGCGTTATGCCTTTTTTGTTACTTATATCAACAAAGAAAAAAATATATCAACTATTGTTTAATTTCATTCAGCATATTTCCATTAGCATTAAGTGGACCAACTGATATTTTTCCAATTTTTCAAAGTTTCCAAGGATGCCAAGAGTGCAGATTTCGCAATATGGCACTTACCATGGAAACCAAGCATCTGTTGAAAATTTAATTTTGTTTTTCATACTGGGTATATGTACTTTACATTTAGGCATAATACCAATGAAATCTGTAACATGATCGTGACCAACATTTTCTGGATTCTTTCGATGCCCACAGAGAGCTGTTGTTGAATTGTATAAAATTTTAGAGACTTTATTACAACTTAAAATAACATTATTTTTTAGTTCAACTTACGTAAGATTTCAAACACAAACACCAGCACATGCTCTAGTTTGTTGACGTCACAACAACACTAGACTGATAAACTTAGTTTTATTTATTCATTTGAACAGGAGATGTAAGCATACAAAAGCATCTTTTCTAAAAGATTTTTATTGCAATTTTTATACGCCCGTCGAAAGACGGGCGTATTATGGTATACCCTCCGTCCGTCCGTCCGTTAACTTTTTGGTTTCCGTTCTGTAACCGCCTGACATATTGATTTCATATTTGGTATATGAGTATATCTAGGTGAGATACAGATCAAGTTCGAATTTCGGTTCCGGTCCGTTGATTTTGAACAGAGTTGTGGCCCTTGGACTAAGTGAAATTTTGAGAAATATAGGTTTCCGGAGTTTTTTTTTCTGTAACCGCTTGACATATTGATTTCATATTTGGTATATGAGTATATCTAGGTGAGATACAGATCAAGTTGGAATTTGGTTCCGGTTGGTTGATTTCGTACAGAGTTATGGCCCTTCGACTTTGTGAAATTTGATTTGATATTTGTTAATTGTTACATCTTGGTAAGGCACATGTTCTGTTTGACTTTTTTTTCAATCAATATTTTGCTGTGGTCCAACAATGCCATAAAGTTCGACTTGACAGTGGACGGGCGTATCATGCGCTCTTGACGCAGCAGTTTATTTGAATAGGAGATATAAGCATACAAAAGCATCTTTTCTAAGAAATTTTGCATTGCAATTTTCGTCTTTTATCAGGATTACAGATCATATTATCAAAAGTCACACAATAATTTCGATATTTTAGGTGTAGTTGTTTCATGAAATATTAGTAATTTCCAGGGTTTCAGCCTCTATACCCAAATATCTTTAAAGATTCCTACATTTTTATACCCCGCCACACGTAGTGGCGAGGTATTATGTGATACCCAAAGTCGTGTGTCCGTCCGTCCGTCCGTCTGTCCGTCCCCCGAAGGTTTCCGACTGATAACTTGTGAACGAAATAACATAAGGTCTCCAAAGTGGTATGTAACTTGTATACAATAAAACTCGGGCGAAGTTTGATTTCGGGTTCAGAGGTCCAAGGGGTTCTGGAGTTATGCCCCTTGAAACTTTGCAATTTTGCGAATTTTAGGGTTTCCGACTGATAACTTGTGAATGAAATAATATATTGTCTTCAAACTTGGTATGTAAATTGTTTACCACAAAACTCAGGCCAAGTACGATTTTTGGTTCAGAGGTCCAAAGGGTCTGGAGTTATGCCCCTTGAAACTTTGAAATTTTGCGAATTTTAGGGTTTCCGACTGATAACTTGTGAATGAAATAACATACTGTCTTCTGATTTGGTGTGTTAATTGTTTACCATAAAACACAGGCCAAGTATAATTTAGGGTTCAGAAGTGCAAATTTTGTGGAACGTGGCGGGGTATCATGTAATGCACCATTACTATTTTTTTTGGATATCGCTGGAACAAAATTTCGTTCAAGATTATCCTTAGGGTGATTGACAGAAATCCAACACGCAGCGGTCCGCTGCATATAATGCTCTTATTGTGCACATATACTAATGTCAATGCAAGTATATGCATACAGTGTCTTAATATATATCTCTCCCTCTAAGCAGAGGGTCTTTTATATCAATTTGTTTTATTTGTACATAGCTGTACTATTTCATACGACCATTTTATTTCTCAAATTATGGGAATGGGAATATGTATCAACTTGGCGACCGTCATCTCTAAACACTAGCATGAAGTATTTTCATAATATGTGAGTCCTTAGACATGCATATATCAAATATAAATGAATAAGGTTTTTTTTTTTGCGAACAACATATTACAAAATTGTTTTGAAATATGGACAACCAATGCATCTAATATAAGATTTTGTACAAGTATTGATATGCATGTCTGCCATCTCCCCGTTTCAAAGTCTTACGTTTAACTGCTTATTTTATTTTTATCTATCACAACGTGTGCCTGAGAAATTTTCTTGACTTGTGTATGGGTAATCTATTTCCAGGTCTGTTGTTTAACAAGTTCCATTTCATTCCATTTTGTTGCTTATATGGCGGGCAATGGTTTCATGTTTTGTTATAATCATTGTAATGATGTGTTGTAACGTATAGACCGTGTTCAAGATCTTTTGTACATAACTTGATGTCTAAACTTTGAAATCTTGATATAATCTACAACGGAGAAATTTTCTCACAATATCCGGTTGTAACAAATTTGGTTCATTTCATAATAGATTTGAAGTTTGATGTTTAATTGTAACTGGTAATCCATTTTTAGGACTTTCTACCTACCACCACCACTCTCCAGTTATTTTAATGTTCAGCTCTAAACCACCCTAGATGAAAACTTTTCATCACTTTGTTTCCTAACTAATACTTGTTAGATCGGATCACATCACCATAAACCCAAAAAGCATGAAAAGCCGCATGGGACAGAATTTTGCACGATGGGAGGTATTCCTTAGTTTTTAACTCACCTGGCCAAAGGCCATGTGGGCTTTTGTCATTACTTGGCGTCCGTTGTCCATCCGTCGTCCGTCCGTCGTCCATCTCTTAACTTTTCACATTTTAATCTTCTCCTCTGAAACCACCAGGCGAAATGGAACCAAACTTGGCAGGAAGCATGTATGTAAGGTCCTTTATAAATTTTTCTAATTTGGTTGTGATCCGTCAACAAATATGGTCGCCACTGGCGATTCTTGTTTCTGGTTGGCTGATATTTAAAAAATCTTCTCCTCTGAAACTACATTGGCAAATGAACTAATATTTGGCAGGAAGCATCTATGAGAAATCTTCTATAAAGTTTCCTTATTTCGTCCAGATCCGTCAACTAATATGGCCGTTATGGGCGATTCTTATTTCTGATTGGCTGATATAGAAAAATCTGAACCATGTAGCAGAGTTTGGAATTACTCGCATGCCATCTTCCTACTCGACGAAATATAGATTTTTTTTACTGTCAGAGTCACAATCAAGGTTTGTCACATTTTTCTCAGGAACCACATATTCAAGCCTTCAGTAATTCAAAATGGATTATCAGTATGGGGACCTATACCATGTAATAGAGTTTGGGATCTTTCAACCCTGCCACACAATAAACTGAAAACAGCAATTGCAGATTTAATACATCAGTGTTTCTGCACAAAAAATGGAGAACGCAGATACACCTATTTAGTTATAGGGAAAGACAAGACATATTTTGTTAAGAACCACACCGATTCAAATAAGAAGTACACCGAGACTGACGTAATCAAAATGTTAGACTTTTTGATCGACAATATTTTTGTCGAATTTGGAGGTCGTGTTTTCCAACAGACAATAGGGATTCCTATGGGAACAAACTGTGCGCCGCTTTTAGCTGACCTTTTTCCTTTACTCGTACGAGGCCAAGTTTTTACAAGGGCTTATTCAAAGAAAACAAAAACATTTAGCCCAGTCCTTTAATTTCAGCTTCCGCTACATAGACGATGTGCTGTCTCTTAATAATCCTAAATTTAAGGATTATTTACATCAGATCTATGCAAATGAGCTTGAAATTAAAGAAACAACTGAAAACCTACTTCAGCTTCGTACCTAGATCTTTTATTGTATATTGACGAAGATGGACGTTTGAAATCTAAGCTATATGACAAGCGTGATGATTCCAATTTCCCCATTGTGAACTTTCCCTTTCTTAGCAGCAATATACCTACCTCTCCAGCATATGGAGTGTACATTTCACAGTTGATTCGTTACTGTCGAGCTTGTAGTTTGTACAGTGATTTTTTGAACAGAGCAAAAACACTGTCCCAAAAGCTGCTTAGTCAGGGATTTGTTCAACCTTTGTTAATTTCATCCCTCAAGAAATTCTATGGCCGTCACCATAGCAACATTGAAAAATATAACGTGTCAGTATCCCAAATGAAAGTGGACATTTTCAGCTAGATTCACGTCTTCCCGGATTTGACTACCGACTTTGACATTTTCCCGGATTGAATCACTTACAGTATGACGGGTGCTGTTAACAGAGCAGGACATGCTTACCCTTCCGGAGCACCTGATGTCACTCTCAGTTTCACTGGAGTTCACACTGTGAGTGCCTTTGTTCTGAATGTTGTGGTTTCTGGTTCTGTGCTTTGTGTCTGTCTGGCGTCATTGTTTTTGTGTCTAACGTCATTGTTTTCTGTGTTTTCGTTTTTGCCCTGTCTTTGGACTGCCGTTGTTTCACTTGCCAACTTCCTGTTTGACCGGACATTGAATATTGTTTGCATCTTGAAAATATGTGTCACATTTTTCTGAGAAACCACATATTCCAGCCTTCTGCAATTCAACATGTAGTATCGGTATCAGGAACTATACTGTGCAATGAAAAAATCATCACATTTTTCTCAAGAACCACATATTCTTGCCTTCTGCACCTTGTCATGGGATATCAGTAAGGGTCCTACAACTTGTAAGAGACTAATCTTTTTTTTTTTTTTTT
>MJUU01048204.1:82950-120192 GCA_002080025.1 Modiolus philippinarum | reverse complement strand
TTTTTGTAGGGGACCATCAAAGGACTATTGTGGCCAAGTTTGGTTCCAACTGGCCCAGTAGTTTCAGAGGAGAAGATCTTTGAATGAAAAGTTTACGACGGACGGACGGACGACGGACGCAAAGTAATGGCAAAAGCTCACCCTGGCATTAGCCAGGTGAGCTAAAAATGAATATAAAAAGGACGCAGAAAGGACACAGGTCGTAGAGTTTGTGTGGGTGGATTGTGAGATACAGGTATACATGAGAAAGCAAGGTAGTCAAATATTTGGTTGTGCACATCACAAATCGGACAGTGGTATGTGTGCATAACATACATTTATGTAAAAAATTACATGTAATTGCTAGTATGAGAGGTAAGATAAATGAGATGAATGCAAGAGCTTCCTTGATCTGTGTCTTTTCTGCAACCACTTTCTTTTAAGCTTTATTATTTTCTTCGCAACCCCTATAGATATCCAATGGGTAATACTAACCTTAGAGCAAATGTCAGCATATTAGATTATTTAAACGGGTTTTTAATAATTCATTTCTTTGTGGTTTTTTTTTGTTTTTTTTTTTGTTGTTCGAAATTCTGAATACCTCAAATCAATCTCCAGCTCTTATATAATAATATATATTTAATTTGATAGTGTTGATGCTATATTTGTGAAGTTGTAAATAATTTATCTGCTCGTTTGCTAAATTTTTGCTTCTGCCAATAAAGTTCATTACAAAAAAAAAGTTTTACATGATTTTACCCTTTCCCCCGCTGTCTGCAGATGGTACAGAACTAAAATATAGCCGCATTTGTAGTATTATTGTGTTTGATTTGCATGGATGGGGGTTTCCTTGATCAGGGGATCGCATATTCTTGTTGTAGTAGAATATTGATTTAAAAGAAAACATGTTTGAAATCAGAAAAAAAAACAAACAAACCTACAAAAAAACAAAAAACAAAAACAAAAACAAAAATAAAAAACAAAAAACAAAAAAACAAAAATAAAAAACAAAAAACAAAAAAACAAAAAACAAAAAACAAACAAGACAGACAAAAAACAAAAAAGTATTGATTTATGTGTACCAAACTTAGACAGGTGTGTCATTGACATAGATTTACCTTCTTGTATAGATGACTCTTGTGGTGATATGGGTACTTGTATATTTTAATCCGGATATTTAATAAATGACAGATTTTGACAGTGGTCTGACTGTATATTGATGTCAAAGATAATGAACCTTCGTTAGTAACGTCGTCAACGTTACCGCCATTGTCACGTTATTGTATTGTAACGTCTATTGTAAATGAAAACAAGTTGAGTTACGCATTACATGATTGAACGTGTGTTTTTCATACAATGTAAAAAACGAAGTACTAAGCCACTATATCTAACATTCCGACAATTGGTGTTTCACATAGTTTGACTGTTTCACGGCGTTTGTTTACCATGTTCTTAATGTACATTGGTAAGATTTCTAATGTCTGAGTTGCAACGGTCAGAATGTAATAAAAGGTACAACAGGAAACACCTAAAGCTGAAAATTATAATTACATGCCACAATCTGCTAAGTACACAGGAAAAACACAAACGTAAACAACGATAGGAACTCGGGACAGCCGGACTTGGTACCGGCACTAGCAAAAGCCAGCGGTAGGGTTAAACCGGTTTATGGGTACCCAAACCTCCCCTTTATCTGTCCTCTTTCTCTATAGTTTAGTAAACATAAGAATAAAACCATACAAGTAGACTACTAACTCCATGACCACAATGTTGAAAGGAGAGAATATAACAATACGTAATTTTGAAGATGGGTCAAGGGGTGCTCGCCGCTAAAATGCCGTCTAGATTAAGTAGCCTAGTTTGCTAGTAAAACGCTGTCGCACTACGCAAGAAAAATCAAACTCAAAACTATCGGCAGGATTTGGTCAAGAATCATAAATTTCAGTAGACAGTTCAATGAGATGCCAGTATGTATGTAAAATTTTCAGGTCACTAGATCTCAAAGCTAATTTAACGGATGCAAGCAGAGTATCTTGTCAATATCCCCTATTACGTAAAGAATGTAAGTTAAGTCCAAGCTTTTCTGGATTTTTAATCAGTTTCTGGCATTTTTTAACAACATTACCTTAAAAACGAGGATTAGAAATGCCCTTAGTAATAAGCTGTTTGCGAGTAACGCCATATTAAGATATTAAATATTCATATCTGTTATAAAACTTCTTAAAGGTATTCAACACCTTAAGAAATCTGTACCTTTGATGTAAAAGTTTGGCTGTGATAGTAAAGTTACGTTCATATAATTACATTCATTCTGCTTTGTATAGAGATCCTCGTATTTGATTGGTTACGAGTACTTCCAACCATTTCCATCACTGTGTTTTATCTGTCAATAATTCCAAATGTAATTGTAACGTTCATTTTCATTGGTCAACGTCATGAATAGCAAACGGAAATATTTTTCGATATTTCCGTTTGCCCATTAATCCGCTCCAGAAAAATATAGTGCAGCAAATAAAGACCTCGTTAACACGGATCACGCATTTTTAAACGTACAAAATTGGAATTATAAGGATTAAACACTGATTTTTAGGAAATTATGTATGTATAAACTCCGTCAGCTCACTCACAAACTTTACATAAAGTCCTTCGGACTTTATTCAGTTTGTGAGTGAGCTGCCGGAGTTTATACATAGATAATTTCCTAAAAATGAGTGATTTATCCTATAGTAAAACTACAGGAGCACGCGACTCCTTGACAACGACAAAAGTAAACAAAGACGGCGGAGTAATCTAAACTAGGAATTGCGCATCATCCACGAATTTCATTTAGTTAACTAGCGTGGAGACTTGCATTCTATTTACTTTATTTATTTATTTTATCTTATTTGCATACTATTGTCGTGTAAAAGGGTTGACCGCAGCACATTTTTCACATGAAGCGCTAGTGCGCTTCATTCAAATTGTGCTACGGTCCACCCTTTTGCACTCCAATAAAACTAAAAAATATTGCATTCAATTCTTAATAGAATTGTCAAGAGTAGAACAAACACGTGCAAATCGTACTAGTTGAGAAATATACACCCCGTATGATTGAGCTTGAGGGATGTCGCCGTCAAGAAAAGGGAAATTAGTTATTATAATGAAGTCAAAATCACCCCTTTTATCATATATTTTAGTTTTTATTTTACCAGCAGTTAGATCCAGAAAAGGGCAGTATTTGTAATCATTGTTAGCTTTATTTAATTTCAGTTCTTGTTGGTAAATAATGTCTACATAATCTAAAAACTGGAGATTGTCAATAGTAAGGATATCGTCAATATACCTGCTGTTATCATTGAAAATAGAAATANTTTCAGTACCTGGACCGATCATACGTTAGAATTTCAGTAGCTATATCGAGGCTGTTAAGTTGGATAGTTTGACTGTTTTAGTTACAAAATACCGAAGTCACCATTTCGACAACTCATGTCTTTTCAGCGCAGACAAAATCAAAACATTTGGAAGACCATAAACCGAAAAACATGCTCTTACAGAGACCAAACAACCGAAACGAACTTATCAAAAGCCCTATTTCAGGTAAGGACAGAGCAATGTACGAGTGGGATACTACTTACATTATTCAAATTTTCCAAATTTTAGATATTGCAAGTTTCAAAATAAAATCGCATTTCAGGCCAACACCGAAGTACTAATTACTGGGTACTAATATTCAACCAGCAGATGCGATAAATGACAATATCAAAGTTGGTATGACTTTAGTTTCTGCATCTGACCATTTCGACAACACTTGTTTCTTCAGTGCGGATGAAATCAAAACATTCGAAAGACCATATTCAAAGAGTGCAAAAAGTGACATAGAGCAAATTACCAATATAATCCAATTGAAAAGTCAAAATCATCTAAGGACAGAGCTATGTAAGAGGGAAAGTTTTTTTCATATACAATTTAGATACTGTGAGTTTAAAAATACCCCTGCTTCATCATTTGATTCAAGAAATAAAGAAGTGAATTCCACTCAATGGTCTAGGGGGAGTTGACGTCACAAAGTGTTACCTCTATGGCGGACAGACGTAAGAACGGACACCAAAATTACTATTTTTCGCGTCTCTAAAGCGGGGTTAAAATAAAAATTCAAATCAAATCCAATGAAATTTTAAATAGCTAGTGCACAATGGCAATATGTAATGAATATTCTGTGAAAGTTTCATTGAATTCCATTTAGTGGTCTATGAGAAGTTGTCGCCACAAGTTGTACCCATGTGGCGGACTTTCAAACGAACGAACGAACGAACGGATGGACGAACGGCATCCAGATCACTATATACCGCCCTGGTAAGGTCTAATAGACCATTTTCATATTTATATCCTATCCCGAATTTGATTCCTTTTTTATGATGCTTTCAACAAAGGGAAGTTACCTACTGACCCGACACTTCTGTTTATATTTGCATTGTAGCAAGCAAGGGGAAGCAGTAAACTTCGAATACGAAGAAATCTTTCATCAGAGTAGGGGAAGTATCTTGATTGTCTTAAGATAAATTATTGAAAGGTATTTGGTTACTTACCAAAGCGGAAATCGTATCAGTTTCCATGGGAAATATTTACTAACCTTCCTTTCCCTAATCGGACAGTAAGCCAGGTTTTCGGTTGCTAGCGAGTAACGTCCTTTTGAAAGACATGCTAAATGGCGGTCATCCAGTAAATATGAAAATCGTCATTTACTAAATAGCTAGTGCATAATGGCATTATGTACCGAACATTCTTTGAAAGTTTCATTGAATTCCATGGTTTGTCTGGGAGTTGTCACCACCATGTGTGTACCCCTTTAGTAGACTGACGAATGAACGACCGGACGGACAAACACTATGATTACTACATACCGCCCCGCTAAAGCTGGGGTATAGTTGCATTTTATTTCGGCCCAGCCTCGAAGGGCCGAGTATTTCGTGAATACCCTTGGGACTAAGAGTCAACCAGCAGTGACTCCTTGGTGTCTGTCTGTTCCAACGTTTGAGTGGGATATTACCTGGAACCCAAATTGACAAATATTTATTTCTGTGCTACTTTTGACACAAAAGATAGTCAACTAAAATACCAATGTACAAAGAGTAATTTAGCTTCATTATATAACTATCATACCTATATTTAAATGACAGTTAGGGTAGTTTATGCATATTTATTCTGTCTATATGTCCGCAACTTTAACCTGGCTCATTACTTTTGAACCAGTTATAATAGGCCCGTTATATTTGGTATTTGTATTAATCATGTCAAGATGAATACCATTTAGCAAATTTCACTAAGATCAGGTCAAAGGCCATGGTCACAAAGGTCAAAATGTCAAAATCTAGATTTTGCTATAGGACGCTAATTACAATTGCTAGGGTTTGATAATCCATATGTGAATAGATCTGATCAAATTAAGTACAAATCCGCAAATAAATTTAAGGTTAGTTCAAACGACAATGTCACCGAGTGCAAATTTGAGAACTTTAACAAAAAATTTAACATTGCCTATATCTTTTCAACCAGATGTGATAGAACGTTCATATTTGGCCTGTATTTTTTCATATAAATCTGAACAGCATTATGCAAATTTCACTAAGGTCAGGTCATAGGTCAATGTCACAGAAGTCAAAATGTTAAAATCTAGATTTTGCTGCAGCTCATTAATTACAATAACTAGGGACTTGATATTCTATATGTGAAAGATCAAATGGAGCTTAGCAAAAATCAACCAAATAATTTGGTCAGATCAAAGGACAAGTTCACCGAGTGCAAATTGAAAACTTTAACAAAAACTTAAACTATGCCTGTATCTTTTCAATCAGATGTGATAGGACATTCGATTTTGGCCTGTATATTGGAAATATGAAGCTGAGCGGCATTGTGCAAATTTAACTAGGATCAGGTCAAAGGTCAAGGTCATAGAGGTCAAAAGTTCAAAATCACGATTTCGCGTTAGCTTGTTCATTACAGTTGCTAAAGGCATCATTTTGTGAAAGGATCAAATAGGGCTTAGTACAAATCCACCAGAAATAAAGGTAAGTTCAAAGGTAAAGGTCACTGAGTGCAAATCTTTAACAAAAACTTTAACATTGTCTATATCATTTCAATCTGATGTGATAGGACCTTCATATTTGGCCTGTATATTGATCATATAAAGTGGAAATCCTTTACGCAAATTTCATTAAGTTCAGGTCAAATGTAAAGGTCACAGTGGAAGGTCAAAAGTTAAATCTAAATTTTGCTTTTAGCCCCTCCTGAATTATAATTCCAAGAGCTTTGATATTCTATATAAGAAAAGATCTAATTGAGTTAAGTACAAATGTCTACTAACCTTAATTTCTAGTGTACATTTCAATTTGTTGCATCAATTTTGCATTGTAGACATGCTACGGGGGCATAGTGTTTCACAAACACATCTTGTTAAAATTTGTTTTAATTTGTCTAGTAAACTGTAGGCATTCAGCTGACAGCTCTAGTAAACTGTAGGCATTCAGCTAACAGATAATTAATTTCCATTTAGATGTAATTGAAGGAGAGCCATAGAGAATTTGAGGCAAATGGGATGAGAATTTTTGCCATAAATGGACTCTTTGAAAACATGTAAATTTATAGAAAAAAATGTCACACTCCTGACATGATAGTCAACAACAATGAAAACGCATGTAAAAATGATTTTTATGGATGGTTTAGTTCATCCATATATAAATTTCCTCAAAACTTTACATTTGCAACTAAACGGTTACTTATGTTGACGTCAAAAAACCAACATGAGTTACACTTCTGACTCATTTACACACATGACAATTATGTATATTTCAACAATTAAACATGAGGAAAATGAATACAAAACATTTTTCTACCTTCCAAACGAATCAATTTATATGTTACTGTTTATTTTTTCCTTCTGCTTTGATGCAAGAAGTCTATACTTTCTCAAAATTGCCTTATCATTCTTTATCATTAATGGACATAAATTCAAATTGTCACATTTAAAAATACTACAAATTTGTTTTAAATGAGATTACAAATAAATATGTTAAGAAATGTCCATTTTCCAATCAACATAATTTTTGTTGCACTCCTTATATGGTTTTTTATTCCTGACATTACAAGTTGCAGACATAGCATACTTTGATGAGACATAAGTTGTCGAAATGTGCATATGCAGAAAGTAAATTAAAAGTAACTTCAGTATATTGTTACTAGTATTTATTGCCATACTTTTAACACAAACTATGAACAAATTATATTTGGTATTGTTAAGATTATTTTGAAATAATTTAAATTCAAAATATTTCATTTATGATTAAGTAAATGAAGGACGTAGGTATACTGGCTAAATAGCGTGGCACACTCCTTGCATATCTAAAATTGTATTGAAAAGAAAATCTCGATGTGTTTAGTCACATATTAGGTACTGTAGTCACAGACTGGCAAGGGCTTCTTGAATATAATGAGGAAAAAAGAAAAACATACCTTTTGTATAAAATAAAAGTAATTTAAATGCTTTGCATTACACTCCTGACAGTATGGCTTCTTTAATATCCCCTTCACATACACGAATGTTTCTTACGAATCCTAACGAATAATCGATTCGTAGTCGTTCGCATGCATCCGTATCTAACTCTCCGACATTCGTAAATAACTCGTAGACATTCGCATATATTCGTGTCGTTTCGTGTAAGGACATGAAAATTTTTTGACATGTCAAAAATTTTTACACGAATGTCCACGAATCTTTAGCGATTATTTCATCCGTAAAGTGATCGCAAACCAATCTTAACAATTCATAAGTCATCGTTAACCGATCGCAATAAATCGTAAAGCATTCGCAATTAATCGTATACAATTTGGCTCCTAAAATGTTTTACGATTTATTAACGAATATTTGCGGGTAGTTTACGGTCGTTTTACGATTGATTTACGGATAAACATGTACTGACGTGATCATTTAACGAATTTATACGAATACTTTGAGAGTGCTTTCCAAATAAATGCGAGTATTTTACGAATTTTAACGATGTGATAATAAGATTAGGTCTGCTTTCAGATCTGAGTTGTATCCCCCTTCTAAAAGTAGGATGGACAAGATATGATGTTGTCAATTTTCTCTTTTTTTTCTCTCTGTGGCTGTGGAAAAAGTCGAGTGATGTTTTGAAGGAAATGAAGTTTATTTTGTCGTACTCGTCTCCTTAAATGTGCATTTTAAGACTACACGGGATTACATAGTCTGAAATTTATGTAAGTAAATGTTACCCAAAAAGAAAAAATGTTGCCGTCTGTGGAAAAACTCGTAACTAAATCTTAGGCATTCGTAAAATCTCGTCAAGTTATCGTGAAAGCTAGGATCAAATCGCAATAATTCGTGTTAGTTTTACGAATCTTGCAAATTTTAAAAATTCGTAAGGATTCGTAAGAAAAATTCGTGTATGTGAAGGGGGCATAAGTGTATGTAAAAGTTATTTGAATGAAAGTACAATCATTTCAGTGCCCCTCAATAAATATGTTGTGCATGGTGTTATTGAAAATATAAATAGTGCAATGAAATGATGACAGGATTGAGGCTTCAAAAATGAGCTCCAATAGAGTTCCAGTCAATTTGTCTAAATCCAGCAATATTTTTTATATCCAAAAAGGGTTAGCACTAGTCTCTCCCCCAGATCCACCAATCGATTGGCACACAAAGTAAAAAGCAAAAACAAATTACAGTTTAAAAGTAACTTGATAACTAAATACCGAAGTTACTGTGAATTTACTTTCTGCATATGCGCATTTCGACAACTTATGTCTCTTCAGTGCAGATAAAATCTAAACGTTTGGAAGACCAGAAACTCAAAGAGGTTTAAAAACTGATAGAGAACAAATAACCAATATGATCTAAATGTAAAGCCAAAATCAGCCAAGGACAGAGCTTTGCATGAGGGAGATACTCCTTAGTTTTTAGAATTATGAGAAAAAATCAGGGGCTTGATTTTGTTTTTCAATAATTTGCAGTTAGTATATTCTAAACTAGAAGATAAGGAGACTTCAGCAAAATACCTGCATGTTTACATGGTACTGTAATGTACTTGTCTTGTGCTATAATAATTTTTAAAAAGTCAACTGTCCCGTTTATAACCCTGACAGGAAATAATATCCCATGATAATGCCAAACTTATCCCTATATGGAATATAAACAGATTAATAGGAACCATCCTACAAACTGTTAATATATACTAGTAAGTAGAGGTGATATTAAAAGCATCAGTTACAATGCTTTATGCAATTTAATGTAAATCCACGTGGGTTCTGGACAAGGAGTCTTCATTTTTTCTATTTCTCTTAGGTAAAAAACTAAAATTGACAGAGGTCAAAATGTTTAAGTTTAGACGAGAAGGTGAGAATAGGTTGGGAGACGGATTAAACTCTTTTCTCTAATGATATGTCAAGTTTAAACCGGTCTTGACCCGTTAGATAAATTTTCATATTCAACGTTTGTTGAATAAAGCCCCGTGCTATTTCCCGCCAAATTCATTCGGAATACAATTCTCGGTGTTTACCATTTATCATTAGAGAAAAATATTACACCACTGTATCCCGATTATTACCATATTTTATCCACTCTCGAAAGTAAGATTTAAAAATCTTAAAATGCTCGACAAGCCTCGCAATTAAAATTGTAAAATTTAACTATCTCTAGTGTATAAAATATGGTAATGAATGGGATCTTGTGATGTTATCTATATGTAATCACACGAGAAAAGTACATGAGTTATGATTTGTACTTTTCAGTAGTTTGAAACATGTTGCTGCCTTTTCTTATCTTTTAAATTATATTACTTTAACAGCTTGAAGCATAAATGACGGCATTCATTCATAGAGGTTGCTTTGATAAGATTCCCCGCGAGAACACCAATAAATATGCTCAATTTCTGTAAAGATATTTAAAATCCCGAAGATTGATGAAATTTATTATTTTATAAACAGATCAACCCCTCAGCTTTCTTCTTTTAAGCTCGCCGGGACGAATGTCAGGAGAGCTATTTTTATACCGTCGGCGTCGTGAGCTAAAAATTTTTCCTTGCTTTCGGAATTGAGACATTAAGAGCTAGGATGCTAATGTTTGGTATTTTACTGCCTTGTGATAAGAAATATGTTTTACCATATTATTCGTTGACCTTGATCTTGCCTGTAGAACATTTTATCAACGTTTACTTTGCCCCTAAAAGGAAGGCTTTGATTGGTTGGGTGTTCATATTGGTATGTAAATTCCTTATGATTAAAGCTTTCTGGTGTGCCATATTTATAGTCATTTTGACCTTGACCTTTCCCTGAGAATTAAACTGTTCAGTGGTAGGGTGTTTTGCATGTTTTGCATGAGACTCATTTGTGACAAGAACTTCGTGATGGTACCATATTTTTAGGTATTTTGACCATGGCCTCGCCCAGAGGGCATCCACGGGGTATCAACTTCCATGTAAAGGGTAGGTATATATGTGCGGCTAAAAAGGGTTGTATTATGGTATAGCACAGTCGTCGTTGGCGTGGACGTCTGTGGGTGGCATAACCTTAGTTCTACTAGACAGGTCATTATCAGATTTTAGTATAATGTTTATTTTCACAAGTTTTAGCTCGGGTTTTGATTTGGGGTTCCTGGTTCCATCCGTTTCAAAAAAAAAAATGAATGGGATGTTTTCATATATTTTACTGTAGAATCTTTACCAGATTTTGATGGTGTTTCATGATGTGAAATCTTTATTTCTCATCGGATTTCTATCGGATTTTTTTCTTTTGATTCTTCTAAAAATGATGTTTAAGCATTATGTTGACAGATTTGACTAACCCCTGAACGTGTCTAAGTTATAACGGCCCAAACGGGCCCCAAATTGAAGTTGTTCAAATAATCCACAGTCTTTATTTTAAATTGGATTTCAATTGGATTTTTTGCTTCTTAAGCAAGGGTATGTTGCCCATAACTTGAGGTCATCACTACAGAAGTTTTACGGTCGACATCACGATCTTGTTGACCGCTATGGGATATCTGTTTCCTAGATGACAACAGATCTTTCTCTTTGCCACTAAAGTGTGTTTTTTCCTTTACCGGATTTGACTTTACAACTGGAGTTGACATGTTCAACACGGCGGGTGTCTTATAAGAAGCAGGAGATGCTTACACTTCCGGTGCACCTGATCTCACCCATGGTTTTTATTGGTTCCGTGTTGTTCATTTTTGTATATGTGCGTGTCTTCATTTTCTTTTCTGTGCCGTGATCATGTTATGTTTTTGTTATTTTGTTCTTCCGACGTTGCCATTGTCCTTGGATTGTTCTTTTTAGACTGATTGTCACAACTTCTAAAAATAGAATAAAAATTTAACATCAGGAATTTAATAAAAATAGAATAAAACAGATAACAGGAAACACCTACAATGGCCAAAAAACATAGCCACATGCCACAAAGTAAATAGGAACTGCACAAGAAAAAAAAACCGTACAATAAAAATACAAAAGACAAACGTAAACAACGATAGGAACTCGGGACAGCCGGACTTGGTACCGGCACTAGCAAAAGCCAGCGGTCGGGTTAAACCGGTTTATTGGTACCCAAACTTCCCCTTTCTCTGTCCCATTTCCCTATAGTATAATAAACATACGAATAAAACCCATACAGGTACTCTACTAACGCCATGACCACAATCTAGAAAAGAAAAATGGGGGAACAAAACGTATTTAGAAAGATTGGTCAAGGAGTGCTCGCCGCTAAACTACCGTTTAGCTCAAGGAGCCTAGTCTGCTGGTAAAACACTGTCGCACTACGGAAGAAAAATCAAATTCAAAACTCCCAATGGGTTGGGTAAAGAATCATCATGTATTTCATTAGACATCGGCAGTACCAGTGAGAAGCCAGTATGTGTGTAAATCCTCAGGTCACTGGATCCCAAAATTACAAAAACAGGAAAACAGCAAACACAGAGCTAATATAACGGACACGTAAGGAATATCCTGTCGATATCCCGTATTGCGTAAAGAATGTAAGTTACGTCCCAGTTTTTCTGGATTTTTAATCAGTTTCTGGCATTTTTTAACATTTCCGTAAAATCGAGGATGGGAAATGCCCTTAGAAATAAGCTGTATGCGAGTGACATTATATTTAGATATCAAATGTTCATATCTTCGATAAAACTTTTTAAATGTATTTAACAATTTATGAAATCTGTAACCTTGCTGCAAAAGTTTTGAAGTGATAGTAAGGTTACGTTCATTGAAGTCGTCAAGAGTAGAACAAACGCGTGCGAATCGTACCAGTTGAGAAATATAAACTCCGTAGGATGGAGCTGGAGGAACGTCGCCGTCAAGAAAATGGAAATTAGTAATACTGAAACCAATATCATCCCTTTTATCGTAAATTTTTGTTTTTATTTTACCAGAGTCAACGATGATAGTTAGATCCAGAAAAAGGGCAATTTTTAGAATCATTATTAGCTTTATTAAGTTTCAGTTGGGTAAATGATGTCGACATAATCTAAAAACTAGGGATTGTCAATAGTAAGGATATCGTCAATAGACCACTTTCATGTTTATTTCTTATCCCGACTTTGGCTCCGTTTTTATAACGTTTTCCACAAAGGGAAGTAACCTACTGACCCGACAGTCAGGTTTACGGTTCCATTGTAATAAGGGACAGCAGTAGATTTCGAATACATAGGTATCTATCACTGGACTAGGGGTAATATCTCGATTGTCTTTAAATAAATTATTTCAAGCTATTCGGGCACTTACCACAGTGAAAATCGTAACCGTTGACAAAGAAAATATTTACTGTCCGTCTTTTCCCTGATGAGACCGAAAACCAGAATGTCGGGTGTTAGCGAGTGACGTACCTTTGAAAAACATGCTAAATTAGCAGTCATCCCGTAAATATGAAATTCGTCTATATACCTGCTGTTATCATTGAAAATAGGAATAAGTTGATCACTGTTTTGTATGGTCCCATTTTGTAATTTTTTCATGAAGTCAGGTTCGTAACAGAAAAGAAAAAGATCTGCAATGAGAGGTGCACAATTTGTACCCATGGGAATTCCAATGACATGTTGATAAACAATGTTGCCAAAACGAACAAAAATGTTGTCAAGCAAAAGATTAAGTGCTTTAATCGTATCATCACACGTCCAGGAGGAATGATTGTTGTAAGTAATATTAGAAAAGAATCCTTGCTCTTTGTTACAACAAATAGATTGCAGTCCAGAAAATTTAAACGACCATTTAATTAATTGTCCTAATTTAGATTTAATCAGATTATGTGGAAGCGTTGTATAAAGTGTAGAAAAATCATAACTGTCGATAGATGAAACTGGTTTTTGTATTGATTGCAATTTATCTAAAACTTCAATAGAGTTTTTTACACTCCAAAAGTAATTGACCCCAGAGTTTTGATAAGTTTTTTCACAATATTTTATAATTAACTCCTTTATACAAGAAAGTGCACTGGTTAAATGGATGGACAAGTTAGTAGTAGAACAATTACTCGATGCCGAAATAAAACGATGCTTGTACGGGTTTTTGTGAAGCTTAGGAATCCAGTACATTGTAGGCAAGGTGTTATCTTTAGGTGAGCATTTCTGTATCCTTGTAATGTTGTTTGGTGAGAGTTTGTTCATCACAATTGGTGCGTTTTAAAGTATTAGACTTGTCCAATTCGTTCTTTTAGACATCGATATAGTATTTCTTTCAAATGATTTAAACGTTGTTAGAAGCTTTGTCAACTGGTACAAACACATATTTTTTGCCAATATCTCTCAATTTAGACTTAATTCTATTAACAGACAGCTTAGGATGTAGCTCATCATAATTACCTTTATAAAAATTTATCTGCTGCTGACTTTGGTAATAATTTTATCTTTGAACAAATTCAGTGCGTGTTTGTCTGCACTTTCCCGTTTGCACCATTTTATACAGTACTTGGTGACTGCGTCTTTAATGATTTCAAAACAAGGTTGCCAGTTAATTTTGGAAGGTGGGCGATATTTAGGCCCTTTTCTAAAGAACCGTTGAACTTCTTTATCTTCAATGATGTTTAAGTTCCCCGTTAAAATATGTCCACAAGGGTCATAGCGGTATGGTGACATAGAACAATCTCAGCTGCTGGGGTAGTTCTTCTCAAAATCAGCATCACAGGTAATCGAAGAGTAATTGAAAAAATACATCTAGTATGTTGTTTGTACGAAAAAGAAATGATAGGCATATCCTGGTTGTCAAAATATGCGGGTATAAGTTTTTGAATATCAGGGTCCCGAAAAATGCTTCCAGTATCAATCAAATCAATTCCTTTATTAATATATTTAATTTTCAAAAATTGTTTAACATGTTCATCGGGTTTGTCGATTCTCGGAAAAAGACGATGATAACAGAACGCATCAATAATTTTTGAACTTTCATATAGCGGACTATTAACAGACATAGTATCACATTCCAAAGAGATTTTGTAAAGTTGTGTAACAGGAATTGAACAAAGTCTGGTGAACAAGCCGTGCCGCCCCATTGTTTTTGAAAACAGTATATAGATCTTTAACATTAACAAGAGTTTTACGTTTGCTTTTTATACTATAATTCACTCTTCGACCATGTGACCTGCGATGGCGTAATTTTGGAGACGTAATGCCCATGATGTCAATTGAAGCTCGCTGAGAAATTTTTCCCTGACCCATGATGTTATCATTTAATCCTAATGGATAAGCTGTCTTAAGTTTTTTAATCCAAGACAGTTCACATTCTCTTCTGGCCCTTACAAATTCTATCTTGGAGTGATCGGGGGATTTTTCTACAATTTCTAACGGTTGCACTTTTATAGATTTCCCTTAATGATTATAAATTGAATTGTGTTGGTATATATAAAGGATCTTAACTTTTTAGGAAAACGCATACGATGTAAATGCTCATGGGTGCGTCGCTGTAATGGACGACCAGTTTCACCCACGTACTGAATTCCGCAGCCTGGTTTGTTTCAGGCTATCAAATACACCAGGCTGGATGTTTTTCAGGAGATGTCAATGGGGAATTGGATGGTAAAGTTCCTGCCATTAACATTGGATTTCACAGTATTCTCCTGGACCAGGCGAGGACAAGTAGCACATTTCCGGGCGTCGCACTTTTGAATCTTAGAAAATACACGATTGCATTTATTATAAATAGACGGTGTAGAGTATTTAAATGTGTGTAAAGAGTTGCATATTTTTTGATATCTTTAATGGAGAAAGCCTGGCTACTGGATTAAGTGCTGAAAGTGAAGTATTAATCAAATTAAAGTGTGAAGGTGCAATTGTGGATTTGACATGGCGTTTTCTGAAATTGTACCTTGATTGTATCATGACTGTCGAAATTTTTTTTTCCTAAACTACAAATCATAACAATGTAACTTTGAAGATCCGGTCATTGCGAATGTTATCTGTACATCAAAAATAAAGCCCTTAAATACCACAATCACGGGGAATTGTTTTACCAACTCCACACTGCAGTTGTGACTAAAGGGATAAGAAAAATAGAATAAAAAAGATAACAGGAAACACCTGCAAATTATGGCCGAAAAATATAGCCAAAGTAAATAGGAACTGCACAAGAAGAAAAAAAATACAATAAAAATACAAAAGACAAACGTAAACAACAATAGGAACTCGGGACAGCCGGACTTGGTACCGGCACTAGCAAAAGCCAGCGGTAGGGTTAAACCGGTTCATGGGTACCCAAACCTCCCCTTTCTCTGTCCCGTTTCCCTATAGTATAATAAGCATACGAATAACCCATACAGGTAGACTACTAACTCCATGACAACAATCTAGAAAAGAAAAATGGGGGAACAAAACGTAATTTAGAAAGATTGGTCAAGGAGTGCTCGCCGCTAAACTGCCGGCTAGCTCAAGGAGCCTAGTCTGCTGGGAAAATACTGTCTAAAATCATGTGTTAGGTTTTTTTTTTAAAACAAAAATAGCTAAAAAAAATTATTGTTCATACAAAGGTACTCTTTTTATTGCTAGAACATATGAAAAAGAAAGGAAATGGGGTTAATGTCAAGGAGACAACATCCCTTCTCCAGGTCAAAACGACCCAAAACAAAGCATTTAGGGGTCACCGTACGGTCTTCAACACAGTGAGGAACCTCGCACCATATATTTATAACAAGCCCTAAATGGCCCCCAAAAACGTAAAAAAAGTGAATAAATCAATGGAAACAAACCACATGCAATAACCCGAATATCAGATAACTTAAATTTTATAAGAAGACATTGACAAGCCAATGACCAACATATTCCTGACTTGAGATAGGCGCAAAAAATCGCGGTGGGGTTAAACTCGTTTCCATGGATCCAAACCCTCCCCCTATGTGTGGTGAATGGCTGAAAATAAATACACAAAAAGACTCACATTAAAAATCAAACTAGAAAAAAGTCCAACTTATCAAGACGAGTACCCTTACAATGAAGTACATAAAACATGAAGACAACACACATGGGTACTGTCCATGTTCAATTCATTTATTAGTTCTTATTATGTACGCCAACATACTTTGTTTTGGATTCATTAACTAAGAAATAAGATATAATGAAAAGTCAAAATTTAAAAAAAGGAGGTAATAAAAATATTCAGTATTTCTAGAAGTCTTGCAATTTCCAGTTTAAGGTTAATGAGGACAGCTGTAACGTGATCAAACAAGAAAAATGGCGGGAAAAAATTAAAAATGCTCAGAATGAAATTTAACAGGAATGTTACTTAGCACGTGCATAAACCAGTTTTGGTGTTAAAATATCAAAATAGCACTCGTTGCTATCGGAACAGAAATGGCAGGAAAATGTCAAACAGCTCCAAATTGAATGAAATTTAACTGGAAGGTTAATTAGCATGTGTAGAAATGAGTTTCAGTCTTAAAAATATCAAAATGGCGACCGTTGCCATGGAAGCAGAAAACTGGCGGGAAAAAAATCAAATTGTTCCGATAAGGATGAAAAGGGAAGGTAATATCGAAATAAGGCGAGAAAAAGGAAAATAATAATGAAAAGGGAAAAATAACTGTAAAAATTAAATACAATAGAGAGGTAGTTGTGAAGTATATAAAGCACACAAAGAGATTAGAAAAGGGAAAATAAGGATAGAATAAAACACGAAAATTGTGGGGAGAGGGAAGTCACCCTAGAACACCCTAGAACAGCAAAAGCTATCTCCCCCTTCAAAACAATTTACAAAGACGTGATAGAAATACTCCCAGAGCAAGCCGTTGTTGATTTTCCTGTCATAAAGATCCCTCCAAAGAAGTTTTGAACAAGAAAAAAATATAAATGTTAACTCCTTCATATAGTCAACATCATCCAAAATATACCTATATTCAGCATCTTAGGTCATCCCCGGTCACATTGGTGGCCAACAGGAAATACACACTTCTTCCGGTCCCGCATGCACACTCCTACCTCTCTATAGGACTCCTACGGGGTCACGTGTAAAACTGTTATACAATATATCACAAAATTATAATTTGTTAATGACAACCTTCTTTGCATTTATGTTAAACAGTAGGCAAGAAAGTATCGACTTCCGGTTTGGCATGTGCAGTTTACAACTTCCTGTTCTAATCAAGTGAAGACCGTATACAGTCACATGACTATGGTAGTTTGGTTTTGGTGCTACAAGCACAAGTGGTGATATCACTTCCGGTTTTTGTACTAGTGAAAGCCAAATTTTTTTAGGGGAGGAGGGCAATGTTTTCATCTATGAATGCTTGTAGGTCTCTTAAAAGTCTGGTTTGCTATACTGATTTTTTTATATATTATAGTTGTGATTTCAAATAATATATTCAATGAAAAAATTTTAATTGACACAATTTTTTGTCATGGCATGAAATATTGTCCGACAAGAGCCAAAAAGGCGTAAAAAATACAAGTTAAGGAAGTATTGTGGTAATATTTAAGCTACGAGGTGGCAAGATCAAAATCTATTGTATGTTATCACATGTTCAATAGTCACAGTTTTTTGCACTGATGGTTATTTTCCCCTATTTACAACATGCACATCACAATCTGCCCTAAGATACAATTGTTGTTAATATCCATGAACACCAAGGGGCAGGTAACTCTTGCTCTGTATATCTTAAGAAAAAGCCTGGAAAGGGGGTTTGAAAATTTCACATAATAACCAACTACTAAAGTACTACAATATATACAAAAACAAAGACATTTAAATGGTAATTTTTTTATATGGTGTCCTCATTAACCTTAAGAAAAATCTTAGATGAAAAGATTACATTTGTGTATTCTATTTTTTTTTTTTTTTTTTTTTTTTTGTAAATTTCCTGAAATTTGGTTTCAGCAAGATGAATTGCCTAGATAATAAGGGGAATCCCTGTCCAATTTTTTTTTGAATGGTGGTCTGAAATTGGTTGTAATGGATAGTGGAGTTTTCAGTTGCCACTGAAACCAAACCAGATCATTGAATCTTTGAAAAAAATATTCTGCAACATATTTTTCTTCACAATTTCAGAAATATGTATATACTAGATTATTAGGGGAACCCCTGCCATTTTTTTTTGAAAGGGGATTTGAAATGTTTTGATTTCAGCAATACATATTACCTTGATTATAAGGGGAACTCCTGCCCAATTTTTTGAAATAGTTTGTAATGGATAATGGAGCTTTCAGTTGCCATGGAAACCAAACCAGAACGTTGAATGCTGAAAAAAAGTATTTTTACATATTTTTCTATAACTAGATTATAGGGGGAACCCCTGCCATTTTTTAAAGGAGGACATGGAATGTTTAGAGCAATATGTATAACCTGGGTTATGAGGGGAACTCCTTCCCTAATTTTTTTTTTGAATGATGGTCTGAAATGAGTCCACGGAAAAGATTTAAACAGGCTACCGAATCGAGATTAAAACAGACACAATCCAAATTACTCGACAGAGCAGTCAAATATATTGGCCTTCCAAGACAACGCATTATAAAAAGTACAACGCGTCTGAAAAAATGCAGACGTGCTCAAACCATCCATTAAATCGCATCACACGATACCTTCGTATAATATGGCTCTTGTATACCCAATTACGGGAGTGTGTTTAAATCTTTTCCGTGGACCACATCTCTAGCTACTGTAAATCCCGTTTTTAAGCAATATTTAAGCTCCTTTCTTCAGTACAGGCAGAGCCGCCTTAAAGAAATCTTCAAACATGCTACCTAGCTTATGTCCTTTCTGAAACATCCGTCCGGCATAAACCGGTTATCTTCTCCCGGCTTGTTGTAAATAATAGTGATGATAAGATTTCACATATCTTTGGTATGGAGGCTTCATTCTAAAAATGTTTTCTTTTTCCGACAATGATGTGTCACCACCACGCATCCTCGTTCGAATAGAACGACTTTTCTCGTGTCGTCACTTATATCTTTCTGGTTGTCTTGGAATCGGTGGTGTGCTAAGGTGCAATACTGTATAAAAGCATGGGGTTGAAAAAGTTGGTCCTCATTTCTCCATCTCTTCCCAACAGTAGTACTATTCTCAACAAAGAAACTTGGGAGTCCGCTACAATCCGCGGTTCTATTAAAGGACAATACAAATACAGAGAAAATTGCCCTTGGTATACGTCTGACACATACGGGGCTGCGGAATTTCCGCACGAAAAAATCAGTCTGTTGAGTCCTAGAAGCAATTTAATTACGGTACTGATGATCAGTTACGATTGATCACTAATCTATATTGTCACTTTGTGGCCCACTTCAGTTATATGTATAATAAATCATTTTTCCTTTGTCATAAGGGGTGTTTCATAGCTTCAAATGATTTGACGATTCTCTTTGTGGGTGAATCATATCTTTCGGGTAGTACCAGCTTGCGTTTCTCCTGATGTTTAGTCATATACTGTATCAATCCATTATTTTGGTGCACATTTTGACAACTGTGTGGGTACTATATTTTAGCCAGTCCTATCTCCCATGTCCCATCTAAATACAACATCTGATGTAATCGAGTGCTGAAACTGGCCAAAGTATTGTTGGGATAATAGTCAATGGAATTGGTACTGCCCGCCATTAGATCAAACATGCTTGTGGTGATAAATGGGATTCGGTAATAAGTATCTTAAGCTGACGATAATTACTGTATAGAGAACGAATACTTGGCACAGATTAACGATCTTCGATATTGGTATCTTTCATCCAAGGGCAAACCAAGTGAGGTATCAATTTTTACACCGTACTTTTGTTAACAATTCTTCTATCCAGTTCAGTAAATACTCTTTCTTGAATACTCATTAAATTTTTGCTAAGCGAACTGGATCTCCTGGAATAAAGGTACACTTCCTGGTAGGTCCGCTTCGGCCATATATACTTTGGCCACTGTAGTCTGGTTAGACCAAGTCACGTCTGCTGGAGGCATACCAATCAATCGTGTCGCTCAATAAATCTGCAAACGCTATTGTTTCACGGAGCGAAAATATTTACACATCTTAGTGTTCAGTGTATGGTTAAATCATTTGACAACACTAGCCTTAGTCTCCTTGTTATTAGTGATAAAGAAATATATATCGCTTTCCTTTAAAATTTTCTGAAATGCTCGTTCGTTTATTCCGTGTAGTGATAGGGTGTTTATATTTGATATGTGACTTTCTTGTGAAGAGAGCTTTCTATTACTTTTGAATTTATTGTGCATTGAGGTTACTGGAATCCACGGCGAGCTATGTTGTCTTCTGACAACTCTTGTTATTATACGAATGCTATCTTGACCACGTCTACAAGTTCAGATTGTCATTGATGATCCAAACCATACACCAACACTTTACGTCTGGGAAATCTTTGTCTCGTCGATTTATATAGCGTATATTCGTCTCAGGTCGGTAGCCAATCACGGATTTCTTTTTTGTATTGCTTTGGGGTTTTAACTTATTCAGTCTAGCATAACTGGCGGGACCTGGGAGATGATAATATGTAGATTCCATGATTCTAATTGAGATGGAACGTCCTGATCTGAACTCCACTCTTGTGTTTTGGCGATGACATATCCTGGTGTGGATGGTTCCTTATTAATTCTGGTTGTTTAGGGATCTGTTTCTTGGAATTTGGCTATACCTCTATCTATCTTCGTGACCAATCAAATCTTGTGTCACATTCGCATCTTGTAAAACATCTTCAAATGTTTCCCATCCTTCTTGATTGTTCTTTTTGCGTTTCTGCAACACATCGTTAAATCCTCCACATTCCTTCCTTTCACGTTGTTACCCTTATATATTAATTCACCTCTATCATCCCAAGAGATATGTTAGTCTCCTGTCATCTTATAAATTAAAAGTTCTGCTTCTCCTTTAGGTGTTTTATGTACACTCTTCAATATTTCTTCTTTTTATGTATCTTCTGTTGGTTTTCTGTGGTTGGAGATCATTTAATCGGTCTGTACTGGTCTTACATGTTCCGGTACCAAAATAGAGCTTGATCGTGCAATTTCAAGCGCTTGTTGATGGAAAGGTCTTCTCTGTTCAATACATCATTCATCTGTGTGTCTAAGTATCCATTACTTGAACACAATGATCTACTGGCTGCCTTGAATGAGAATGAGATGGTCGGATATTGTCCAGTACTAGTTTCCTCATTGAAACAGTTTGGAAAACATTAGTACGACAAAGGACTCTAGAGGAGCTAATAAACAAGCCAAAAATCTCTCGTTCTGTGAGACAGCTTTCTTCTTTTGAAGACTAACCCACTTCTTGGCTAATGTCCTTAAACAAGGTTAGTGTCTTCTGAGTTTGCTCTTCTGTGCTTGGGTCAGTTGTACGTTTCCTTTTAAAATGTTATGAGCACACTTAAACAAACAATTGACCAAATTGTGGTCGATTTTGGCGATGATTTGCTTACTGAAGGCAGGTTTAGGTTTTTGAAAATTAAACAATTCGTTGGCGTGTGTTTTTTTTTTAAATGTAGTGTACCATCTTACCACATCCTTGTCTTTATCATAACTGACATTACTTGTTATTATGATCTTTTATACATCTTTGTAGGCGATATCCTTCTCAGCGGGGAAAATGACACTGAGTTTGTCGGGTGTTTTCTTGTTTCATATCTAATAACAAGTATCCTTGAGGTTCAGAAGTAGCACCTGCAAAAGTTTCTTCAAAAAAAACACCAAAAAGTTGGTACATTAGTTCCTCTAGCGTCCATTGTTGTATCAATGATTTCCAAACTGGTCCTATGAGGAAACTAGTACTGGATAATATCAGACAATCTACTCGGCCCGATCCTCCTGTAGTTTAACGTGTACAAGTGTATGAATACTTTAAGCACACATATGAAAAAAATGTATCTTAGAACAGAGAAAACCTCTCCATCTACTAGCGCTTAAAATTGCACGATCAAGCTCTATTTTGCTACTGGAATATGTTAGACCACTAGGCAGTACAGACTCGTTAAACGACATCAAACCCCCAGAAGAACCAACAGAAGATCCATTAGAGAAGGAAATATTGAACAGTGAATCTAAACACCCAAAGGAAAAGCATAACTTTTGATTAACAAGATGGCTGGAGACCAACATATCTCTTTTGATGATAGAAGTGAATTCATGTGTAAAGGTAACACCGTGAAAGGAAGCAGTGTGGTGGATTTAGTTGCGGACCCCCCTCCCCCCCAACAAAAAAAAAATTAATACAGAAGGTTGGAGGCATTTGACAAGTAATTATGACACAACATTTGATTGTTCAAAACGATTAATGGAGGCATATCAAAACAACCCAAAGAAACAGATCCCCAGAACATCAAATTTTCGTAAGGAACCATCCATACCAGGATATTGCATCGCCACAACACAAGAGTGGAGTCCCTTAGTAAACAGATCAGGACATTTCGTTTCAGTCAGAATAATGGAATCTGCATGTTATCATCTCACTGGTCAAGCCAGTTATGGATTTTGTAGACGTGGCAAAGAAAGCATCGTGTGATAAAATTTTAAACATATTTACTGACCTATATAGATGCATATATTGTATGCACGAGCCGTCCCTTTGAAAGACAAGACTGGAGAGTTTAGTGGAAGCATTTATAGTCATCTTTAAATCAGGAAGGCATCCAATTCATTTACAGACCGACAAAAGCATGGAACGTACCAACAAGTATTTCATGAAATCGATGTATATTTCTTTACACTCATACATTGTAACAAGGACACAAAGGCTAGAGTTGTCGAACGATTTAACCGTAAACTAAAGACTAAGATGTGGAAATATTTTATTCACCGTGAAGCGATAACGTATACAGATTGATTGGTATAATTACACCGTTCATAGAAGTATCGGTATGCCTCCAGCAGACGTGACTTGGTCTAACCAGACTATAGTAGCCCAGATATTATATGGTCGAGGCGGATCTACCAGAGAGTGTACCTTTGCTCTAGGAGATCCAGTTCGCTTAGCAAAAAGTAAACGAGTATTCATAAATGGTTTTATACCGAACTGGACAGAAGAATTGTTAACAATAGTATGATGTAAAGAAACAAGACCTCCCGTGATCATGGAGAAGAATTACTGAGTACTTTTTACACCGAAGAACTACAAAAACTGGTGAAAGAAGACGACGTGTACAAAATCGAAACGTTTTGAAAAAAGGAAGACGATGTCAATGTTTAGCCAAATTGTTAGGATATCCAGAATAGTTTAATAGTTTGATCTTAAGTCAAACTTTCAAAAAAGGGGTGTACAACCAACCTTACTTAGTACGTGATGTGGCTCCAACGGAGACGGACAGTGGCTCTTGGTTTGCCTTTGGACGAAAGATACTGAATATGGAGATCGTATACCTGTGCCAAGTCATTGTTCTCTATACAATCATTTTCATCAGCATTTACAATTTATCCACCGGGCATCAAAACAGTAATTTGTGGACAGCTTTATTGAGTAGCTGCTTGTGATATTTATTACCGAGTCTCACCCTTCAAAACAAGCGTATTTTATCTTACGTTGCCCAGTAACATTTCCATGGACCTTTATCCAAACAACACTTTGGCCAGTTTTACCAATCGATTACCACAGATGTGTGATAAAGATGGGACATGGGAGATAAGGCTGGCTGATATACAGTACCAACACTGTTGGAACAATGTGCGTAAACATGAAGAATAGTTACAGTATACGACTAAAAAGCCCTAGATATACTCACTGGTTCTACCCGAAAAATATTATTCATCCCCAACAAGAATCGTCAAAGTATTAAAAGCTATGAAAAAGCAAGTACTGGAGTAGGACTCCAGAATAAATAATTCCAAATATATAATTGAAGTGAGCTACAAAGTGAGGATGTAGGTTAGAGAGCAATCGCAACTGATCATCAGTAATCAAATTGATTCTAGGATTCGACACATTGATTTTTATTCTGACGGAAATCACAAAACTACGTATGTGTCAGACTTTCAGGAAGGGAGCTATTTTCTATTGTCCTTTAATAGAATCGCGGATTGAGGTGATTCCCAAGTTTGCTTGGGAATAGTACCAGTGTCAGGAAGAATAGGAGAAACAAGGACGAACGCTTTTGACGTGGTTGACCTCACACATTACTGCACTTTAGTACGATTCCAATACCAACAACGACATGGGAAAAGTTGTTCCATTCGTAGTGGTGACACTTCATTGTCGGAAGAAGAAAACAATTTTAGAATGAAGCAACACATACCACAGCAATGCGAAATCTTATCATGACTTATTTAGAACAAGTAGGAAGAGGATGTCCGGTTTATGCCGGTCGAGTGTTTCAAAAAGGGTAAGGGTTAGGTAGTAGCATATTTGGGGATTTGTTTAAAGTAGCTGTACCTTTATTGAAAGAAGGAGCTAAAACATTTTTAAAACTTGCTTTGAAAACGGTATTGGCAGTAGCAGGAGATGTGATCCAGAGAAAACATTTCAAACAGGCTAACAAATCGGTATTAAATCTGACAGGTTCCAAATTACTCGACAAAGCAGTCATTTATACTGGCCCTCCAGGACAGGTTATAAAAAGACCAACGCGTCAGAAAAAGCGCAGATGTGCTCAAACCAGTCAGCAGATAGCTTCCACCAATATCTTTGGATAATATATCTCTTATACATCTACAGTCATGCGAGTATACGAGATTGGCATGAGATTTATTTTGGATTAAAACACACATACACTCACACATGGAGGAGTATCAAACCTAGATACTAGGGACAGAAAGGATAAACGTCTATATTAAAGGGCCAAGGGCCTTATGAATTTATGAATTTTTTGTCAGTGTAACGACTACATAGATTTAGATAATATTCATCTATTTGCAGAAGCACAAATCATTTAATCCAATGGTGAAATATTGGCAAATGGTTCAGACGTTGGATCGGTCAATTTTTCGATGCAGTCTCTGTTTAGTGACGTCATATCTAGTCAACGAAAAATTGGTGTCGCCTCCCACCAGTCTTTATCCTTATAGAGCTTACCGCAAACGCTTTTTCAGTTACGGACCAGCGATCAAAGACTCTCAATTGCCCGGTGTTATGTGGTATTAAGATACCCCAGGGTTTGTCAGCAGTAGAAATGTGAAGGAAAAATATAGAATTGGTGGAACAAAAGGCATATATTGCCGAAAGCAAGACAGTTCAAATGATAGGAACATTTCTTTTGAATTTATATTGTCAAAAGTAATATTTACTGAATCAAGAAGAACTAAAAGTAAAACTGAGAAGTCGAGATGCTTTTGCGTTAAAAGGAGTTCTGACTGTCACAAGATATAAATGAGGACCATCAGTGTCTTTTTAGAGAAAGTTCAATTAAGTCCAGCGAGTCCATTTGATATACCAAAGCTTTAGAAAAGACGAATACAAAATACCCATCAAAAGAATAGAAGTCAAAGTGGACACCGTTCCTAGAGTGAACACGAATTATGTGTACGACAACATGTTTCTGGGACAGCGTCCTAAACGACTTGTGACTGGATGTGTAGAAAGTGATGCCTTATTTGGGAATATCACAAAAGAAAAAAAAAAGAAAAAAAAAAACAATTTATTTCATATATTTCAAGATAAAACTTGTAGCTTTCAATGGATACGGAAAACAAATACCTCCCAATCCGTAACAATCCGATTTTCTTACCAGCGGATATATTGTAAGTTATATTGGACTTATCACCAGTATTTGAAAAACATTTGAAGATAAAGGAAATACTATATGTAGAGAGGACTATGCTAAGGAATACAATTTGTTTGGCCTTGATTTGACTCCCGTGATGTCGGAAGTAGGAACATTTCAACTGATGAAACAAGGAAATTTACTATTAGAAGTTCATTTTGCTAAGGCACTTCCAGCTACCATTAACATTATACGCAGAATTTGACAATGCGATAGAAATAAACAGAAACAGACCAGTCTTGATTGATTATAGTGCATAATGTTAAACACTCGAAAAATGGTGCACATTCTAAAAGGTCATCCCGTAGCCGGCCCGTATTTAGTTATTTAGAGGAAATAGATTACCTCGTCTAGTGAATGAACCTATGGCCCGATGGGCAACCTGACAACCGCGCAGGACAACATTGGGTAGCAATTTATATCGACATTTATTCAATGGAAGACTATTAAGACCCGAAAGCAGCACCTCCTTACCAAAGTACTTACCTGAATTTTATGAGGAAGCATTTCTATACTAGGACATACAAAACGGTACCAGTTCAAGATGGGGGCACAGTATGCGGACATCACTGTATCTTTTACTTGATACACCGATGTACAGTGCATACGATGACGGACGTCATCCGAATATTAAAATATACAATAGAAGACACGAGCATTGTACTGGATTTCGTATTGTTACTGAAAAGATATGTTGTTTGAAAAAAAAGAAAAAACGGTAAGACCTTGGCAAAATCCGTTACACACAACTGAAACATTACTGAAAAGGGTAGCCAAAGACAGAAATGCCGTCGGCATCCAATGAAAAATTAAAGGTAATCATCTTCTTATGAATATTGCCGGTTTGGCCTCTCATAGATCGGAAAAGAGAAAATTTATTTGAAAAAAAAATCTGATGTGGGAGCGCTATGTTAACTTTCCCGAAATAATCCATTGCAGACATCATAAAAATCCGATTTATACTACGGATGGAAAAATTCTTAAGGCACACTGAAAGATACCACATCAAAATCTGGTAAACAAATCTACAGTCAAACATGTGAAAACACCCAATTTTACTTCTTTTCGGTCCTTTTTTCTGAAACAAATGGCACTAGGAACACCAGATCAGAACCCGAGCTAAAAAATATATAAAGAAACATTATACTTAAATCTGATAATTATCTGTCCACTAGAACTAAAGTAATGCCGTCCACAGACGCTGACGCCGACGCCAACGACGACTGTGCCATATCATAATACTACCCCCCTAGAAATGATAGTGTTCGTATAAAAAATTATCGAAGGATAAGGTCAATATCAAAATGTCTAAATATATAGTTGCAATAGAAAGCTATCATCATAAGGAAGTCAAATACAAAATATGAAAGTCCTACCAATATACGACTAACTTCTAGAAGCAATGTGTAAGTTCTTTTTCTTTTCCTTTTTTGAATACCCTCAGGACAAGTTCGGGGTCAAAATGTCAAGAACATTCGTCCACCAGGAACTTTTCATCAAAATAAAGACTCATGCAAAATATGAAATACCTGACACTGTACAACCTTATTCTCAGGGAAAGGTGAAGGTCTAAATATCTACAAATATGGTACTACTGGAAATAGGGAAGTTACACACCAAGTATAGACACCCGACCAATAAAGCCTACCTTCTAAGGACAAGGTAAAATTGAAAAAGGTCATTAGGTTAAGGTCAAGGTCAAGGTCAAAATATATGGTACCACAAGAAATATGAAAATAGCTCTCCGGACATTCGTCCCGGCCAGCTTAAAAGAAAAAAATTTTTTTTTTAAATAATAAATTTCACGAATCTTTGGAATTTTGAATATCTTTTCAGAAATTGCGCATATTTGTTGGTACGGTAGGTGATGTTCTTCACGGGGATTCTTGTTTTTCCTCATTCTTATTAAAGTAACGCCAATGTATGAATTGCTTTCTCACATGCTTCAAGCTGTAAAAGAAATATAATTTAAATTATTAGTAAAGCAGCAACACTACTGAAAAGTGCAAATCATAAATTCTCTTCTTTTCTCATGCGTTTACAGCAAGACTTAAACCCCGTCTGTTTGTGTGTTCTCGCCTTCTGTTCTAAACTTTAATGTTTTGATCGTTGTCAATTTAGATTTTTTTACTTAAGAGAAATGGCAAAATGAAGGCTCGTTGCCTGAAACCCACGCAGATTAACATTCAATTGCTTAGAGCAAAATGATTGACTCGGGTGAATTTATCTCTTAATATCTCCTCTATTCATATGGATGGTTTCCCAGTAATATGTATATATCCCATAAAGGGATAAGTTTTAGCAATATCATGCAAGATTAGTTATTTCCAGTGAGGGTTCTAAACTGGACAGTTGACTTTCCAAAATAAGTACATTACAGTGCAATGTAAATATGGATGTATTTTGCTGAAGCATCTCTTTTATCTTCTACTTTGAAATATACTGAGTGCAAATCATAAAAAAACAAAATCAAGCCCCTGATTTTTTTTCATAATTTAAGTTACTGCCGCAGGGGTGCATGTTTTAACTGTAATTATGTCCCCCAAACGAAGTTTGGGAGACATATTGTGTTTACTCCGTTTCTTATTATTAAGTCATCCAAACGAAGTTTGGTGACTTATTGTTTTTAGTCGGTTTCTTATTAAGTCGCCCAAACAAAGTTTGGCGAGTTATTGTTTTTGCCCCGTTTCTTATTATTATTTTTCCGCCTCTTTCCATCATCTTGTCCAACCCAATTCTCAGAAACCCTATGTCCAATCATAACCAAACTTCACAGGAGGGAAGATCACCACCCAAAGATGTGCAATCAGGTGTTGAAATTTTCAAAATGACCACCGTCATTGGTCACTTTGAACTTTGACTCCAAATCTTATTATTGGATTTACTCGGAATCTGTAAAAGATAACTAATACAATGTATGACAAAAATGTTAGTTAGGTCATGACGGACATTTCTTGCATTTGGATCGAAATTCTATGGTCAACCGTTCAGGAGTTGTGCCCCTTGAAAGTTTCGTCACATATTGTAAGTAGGTTTTTCTCGAAAACGGTTAGAGATAGAAACATGAAACCTTTTCCATTCAACTTAGGTGATATGTGTTACATTTAAAAATGCCAAGGTCAAAGGTCATTTGTCACTTTGAACTTTGACCCTAGACCTTGTCATTGGATTAACTCATAAACTATAGTAGATAGCTGATAACATGTAATGGCAAAAATATGTGTCTTGTTTAGATCTACATTTGTTACATTGGGTCCAAAATTATTGGACCAACCGGTTTGGGCCTATGGACCAAAAATCGATTTTTGATGTCTGATTTCGGGTTTTTAGCCTATAGCTCAAATACCGTTGAAGATACAAAGAGACTTTCAATACAAAATATGTAAAGGAAGATGTGACCTTCAAAATGGAGTCAAGGTCAAAGTCCAAAGTCATAGCCAAAAACTTATTTCGCAGAAAAGTATCAGTAAATGTACATATTAAGCTTAAATTGTTGATCATTTATGATAGTACTATGACGCAACTTTCGTGAAAGACTTATCAATTGTTTTTGGAACAATTGATGTACTAGTTTTCTCAAAAATGGGTGGTCAAAATTCAATGAAACATGTATGTATTTCAATGTAATTTAAAATTATAATATAATTACACACCATAGAGGACATGCCTTACTTCATAATATATAAATAGAAATGAATTTTCTGATGTAATCACAAAGTGTGTACAGGTTATTCAGAAATACTAATATCACTGATAGACAGAATGACGATAACTTAAGACCAGATTCTTAAATTGAGGACTCATTGTTCTTTCAAAAAACATTAAGGGATTCTGGTTGGTCGACTTCTGTGTTTGCTTGCAAACACATGATCACTCGTTATTATTATTATTTTTCCTCAATGGATTTTTCAAAGTTTGTCCAAACATTATCTCAGAGATGGGTATTCCAAACTTAATGAAACATGGCACCAATGTAGACAACCACCCCAAGATATGCAAGAACGTCTTTGAATTTCCAAAGCGACCACGGTAATTGGTCACTTTGAACTTTGACCTCATATCTTGTGATTGGAATATCTCGAAAACTGTAAATGATAGCTGATTAATTGTTGTGGCAAAAATGTTTATTAGGTCATGACGGACCTTTGTTACATTTAGACCAAAATTCTATGATGCACCGTTCAAGAGTTATGCCCCTTGAAAGTTTCGTCACCTCTTTTAGCATGTTTTTTCTCGAAAACGGTAAGAGATAGAAACCTTAAAGCTTTTCCATTCAACTTAGGTGATATGTTTTACAATTAAAAATGCCAAGGTCAAAGGTCATTGGTCACTTTGAACTTTGACCCTAGACCTTGTTTTTGTAATAACTTATAAACCGTAATAGATAGCTGATAAAATGTAATGGCAAAAATGTGTGTCTTGTTAAGACCTATATTTGTTGCATTGGGTCCAAAATTATCGGACTAACCGTTTTCGTTTCTTGACTGAAACCCGATTTTGATGTCCGAATTTTGCGTTTTTTGCTTATAGCTCAAATACCATTGAAGATACTAAAAGACATTCAATGTACAAAATGTTCAGGAAGTCTTGACCTTCAAAATGAGGTCAAGGTCAAAGGTCAAGGTCACAGCCCTATAGCTTTATTTCACGTTAAAGTATCAATAAATGTACATACAGTATTAAGCTTTCAATGTTGGTTTCATCAATGAATCAATAATGAAACCATTATGACGCAACTTCCTTTCTGATACAATCCAGTACATATACTTATTAAGTGTTAACCTGTGAATCAAAGCACTACTAACACTGATAAACGAAAAGATAATGAGTTTATGACACTAGTTCTTACACAAGGAAAAAGAAACAAATATTTCAGAACACATTATTACAATCATTGGTGATAAATATACAACACAGCATTTTTTCAAAAAGCAATGGGTATGGAAACTGGTTTGGGTGACTTGTGTTTGCATGCAAACATATCATCACTCGTTATTTTTTGTTATTATTCCTCAATGATTCTAATCTTGTCCACACATTTTATCAAAAATGGCTTTTCAAAACTCAATGGAACTTGGCACCATTGTAGATACCAACCCCAAGATGTGCAGGAAGGTAAAAAAAAATCCAAAATGACCACCGTCTTTGGTCACTTTGAACTTTGACCTTAAATCTTGTGATTGGATTATCTCGGAAAGCGTTACAGATAGCTGATAATATGTAATGACAAAAATGTTTATTAGGTCCTGACGGACATTCGTTACATTTGGACCGAAACTCTATGGTCAACCGTTCGTGAGTAATGCCCCTTGCAAATTTCGTCACATCTTTATACCTGTTTTTTTTCTCAAAAAACGGTAAGAGATAGAAACCTGGAACCTATTCCATTCAACTTAGGTGATATGTGTTACATTTAAAAAATGCCAAGGTCAAAGGTCATTGGTCACTTTGAACTTTGACCCTAGACCTTGTTTTTGTAATAACTCTTAAATGGTTAGAGGTAGCTGAAAACATGTAATTGCAAAAATTTGTGACTTGAAGTTGTTAAGATCTACATTTGTTACATTGGGTCCAAAATAATGGGACCAGCCGTTTTCGACCTATGGACCAAAAACCAATTTTGATGTCCGATTTTGAGGTATTTTCCTTAAAGCTAACATACCATTGAAGATACAAAAAGACATTCAACATACAAATGTTCAGGAAGACAGAATCTTCAAAATGAGGTCAAGGTCAAAGGTCAAGGTCACACTCCGAAATCTTTACTTCATTTTAAAGTATCAATAAATACACATATTGAGCTGGGAATGTTGGTTTCATCGATTAATCAATAATGAAAACACTATGACGCAACTTTCTGATGCATTCCAGGTTAATTATTACAACCATTGGCGGTAAGTATACAACACAGCATTTTTTAAAGAGCAATTGAGTATGGAATCTGGTTTGGGTGACTTGTGTTTGCATGCAAACATATCATCACTCGTTATTTTTTGTTTTTTTTATACCCCGCCACACGCAGTGGCGTGGTATTATGTGATACCCTCAGTCGTGTGTCCGTCTGTCCGTCCGTCCGTCCGTCCGTCCGTCCCCCGAAGGTTTCCGACTGATAACTTTTGAACGGAATAACATACAGTCTTCAAACTTGGTATGTAGCTTGTTCACCACAAAACTCAGGTCGAGTTCGAATATGGGTTCAGATTTTCAAGGGGTTCTGGAGTTATGCTCCTTGATACTTCGAAATTTTGTGAAACGTGGCGGGGTATCATGAAATCCACCATTACTATTTTCTTCTTCTTTCTTCCGCTTAATTCTTGTCCGACACGTTTCTCAGAAACTATTGGGTCAAACTTCATGAAACTTCACAGGAATGATGGCCTACATGAGTAGATGAGCAGAAACCTTTCAAAATTTTCGAAATGGCCGCCGTTGCCATGGAAACGGAAAAAGGCGGGAAAATTCAAAGCGCTCAGAATTGGATGAAATTTTACTGGAAGGTTGCCTAGCATGCATAGAATTGATTTTTGGTCTTAAAATTTTCAAAATGGCGACCGTTGCCATGGAAACAGAAAAAAGGCGGGAAAATTCAAAGTGCTCAGAATTGGATGAAATTTTACTGGAAGGTTGCCTAGTATGCATAGAATTGATTTTTGGTCTTCAAATTTTCAAATTGGCGACCGTTGCCATGGAAACGGAAAAAAGGCGATGAAAATTCAAAGTGCTCAGAATTTGATGAAATTTTACAGGAAGGTTGCCTAGTATGCATAGAATTGATTTTCGGTCCTTAAATTTTCAAAATGGGAACCGTTGCCATGGAAACTGAAAAAAGGCGGGAAATTCAAAATACTCCAATTTGGATAAAATTTTACAGGAAGGTTGTCTGACATGTGTAGAAATGATTTTAAGCCTCAAAATTTCTAAGATGACTGCCATTGCCATGGAAATGGAAAAAGTGCTTCAATTGGATGAAATTTTACAAGATAGTTATCTGACGTGTAGAAATTAATGTTCAGTATTTGAAAACTGATAAATGCTGCTGTTGCCATGGAAACTGTGGAAAACATTAACAGTGTTCGTTTTGGGGACATCTGCAACGCTCTGCGTTACAATAAGCAATATTTTGTTTTGTTCTTTACATTGTGTACCAATCCATTGGCGGATATTGGGAAAGATTTGGGGCTAGTCCTTTTTAGAAATAAAAAAATATTGCAGCATTTAGACAAAAATTGACTGGAACTTTATTTGAACTCACTTATGAAGTCTGGATCCTGTCATTATTTCATTGTACTGTTTATGCTATCAATAACAGCATGAACAACAAATTTGATTTGAGCATTGAAATAGATTTATTTTCATTCAAATAAATTTAACATACTAAAAGTCAATGAAGAAGTCATATTAGGATTGCCAGGAGTGTTACACAAATCATTTAAATAATTGCTATTATTTTATACATAGGTACATTTTTTCTTATTCCTCATTTAATTTAAGACGCCCTTGACCCTCTGTGACTAAAGTAGATAAAATATAACTTAAAACACGGGAGACTTTCTTTTCCGTGTCATTTTCGATATGTCAGGAGTGTACCACACTATTTAGTCAGTATGTATGTTTTTCATTTTCTTACTCCTAATGGAAACATTTTGAATTAAATGGGGTCAAAATATTCTTAACAATGCCAAATATAATTTGTTCATAGTTTGAGTTAAAAGTCAGGCAATAAAAGTATGTCATGTCTGCAACAATTAATGTCAGAAATGTAAAAACCATGTCAGGTGTGCAACCAAAAATATTTCTATTGGTAATTGGACACTTCTTTACAAGTATATTTGAAATATCATTTAAAACAATTTTGCGGTATTTCTAAATGTGAAAATTGGTATTCATTTCCATAAATGATAAATAATAATAAGACAGTTTTGAGAATAGCCCTCTTGCATCAAAGCGCAAGGGAAAAAATGAAAAAGTTACAAAATCAACAGTAACATGTTAATTGATTCATTTGGAAGGTAGAAGAATGTTTTTTTTCATTCTCCTCAAATTTAACTAATTGTTAAAATATTCTGATTTTTTTCGTGAATAATAGATATGAAAATTTTTGTCCCCCGCCTTTCGCGAAAGCGGGCGACTATAGAATTCGCCTTTCCGTCATTCCGGATGTCGTTTCCGGATGATAACTTGAGTATCCCTTGCCCGATTGAAACAAAACTTATACAGATAGAAGGAATAGGGAAGGGCAAGAACCCTATTGATTTTGGGGTCAGTAGGTCAAAGGTCAAGGTCACAATTTCTAAAAATAGAATTTATTGCACCAAAATTTGGTCCGTGTGGGAAATTTTTATTTTTTATCCGATTTCGATGGGATTTTTTCCATTTGATTTCTCTCAATGAATGCTTTCATACATATGCCAACAGATTTCTGGTATCTCTTACCGTTTTCAAGATAATTGGGGTCAAAGGTGTTGGGGGGTGCCAAAAATTTTTTTTTNNATTTTTCATCGGATTTTGATGGGGTTTTTTCCAAATGCTTTCTCGTGAAAAATGCAATAAAACTCTCCCCAAACATTTTTTTTCATCTTGTACCGTTTTTCAGGTAAAAGGAATTCCGTCACTCCGGAAGTCGTTTCCGGATGATAACTTGAGTATCCCTTGCCCGATGGAAACAAAACTTTTACAGATGGAATGAATTGGGAAGGGAAAGAACACTATTGATTTTGGGGTCAGTAGGTCAAAGATCAATGTCACAAATTCTAAAAATAGAATTTATTGCGCCAAAATTTGGTCCGTGTGGAAAATTTTTATTTTTTATCCGATTTCGATGGGATTATTTCCATTGGATTTCTCTCAGTGAATGCTTTCGTACATATGCCAATATCTCTTACCGTTTTCAAGATAATTGGGGTCAAAGGTGTTGGTGGGGGGGGCAAATTTTTTTTTTCATTGGATTTGATGGGGTTTTTTTGCAAATGCTTTCTTGTAAAAAATGCAATAAAACACTCCCCTGCACATTTTTCCCATCTTGTACCGTTTCCCACGTAAAAGGGGTCAAAGAGAGACATAAATGCCATTTTGGTTCGTGTGGGAAATTTTTATTTTTTATCCGANTTTCATATTTTTGTTATTAACAGAATCAGTAGTTTTAAATAAATAAAAAAAGCAATCACAATTTGCACTTAAATACATTTTTTTATTTCAAGAAAGGTAACAATTTTAGTTAATATAAAGAAAAAATTTTGCAGAGCCAATTTGTTTTTCGTACTTGTTATTTTTCCAGTTATGTGTTTGCCAATATATAAAATAGCATGTTACTTCTAGATCAGATGTTATGATAATTTTTTTTTTATTTTAAGTAAAAACATTTTTTTTTATTTCATGACACCTATTAATTATAAAAGATTTTTTTCTTCATTCCACTAATTGATTACTTTATTTAATTATTCCTATTACATTCATGAAANTGCCAACAAATTTTTGTTGTATCTTTCAGTTTTTGAGGATATTGCACTCAAAGCTGGCAACAGGTAAAAAAAAAACTCCATTCATCTAACATACAACTCTAAGGCGGGGGACCTTGAGCACTGCTCTATTTTATTACATGTGTTTTTATTGTTGTTGACTATCATGTCAGGATTGTGCCATTTCTTCCTATATATTTACCTGTTTTCAAAGGCCATGGCATTTATGGCAAAATTCCCATCCGTTTTGCCTCAAATTTCCATGGCCCTCCTTCAATGAAATTTAAATGGAAATTTATTATCTGTTAGCTGAATGCCTGCAGTCAACTTGACAAATTAAAACAAAAAGGGTTACAATTATGTAAAATCAGATTTAAAATGACAAAAAATCCAATTTTTAAGAAAACAAAAATAGTTTTCCTTGAAAAGTAGGGTTTAAAACAAAATTTTACAGTGATTTAAAAATATCTTCCATATCTTTCATTANTTTAGGAACAAAATGACGGTCGTTAGTCGCGTAACTCGAGTGGTCGCTGAATACAGTTAAAATATACAGCAAATATCATTGGGAGGACTTCAAATTGTCGGATAAGACAGGAAGTCGTTTAATACAGTGGGTCGTTAAGGCAGGTTTGACTGTATTTCATTCTTCGCATTACTCTGTCATGGTGTCTAATAATATATTTGTTACGTCAGTTATTCTAACACCTATAAAATGTTATAATGTTTTTATTTCGTATGTTATTCAATCAAATTCAGTACGTTTTACAGAGGAAAGTTTGGTATAGAATAGAAAAAGTAAGGAAACTTGTCTCACTAAGAGTTTGTTTTTCTGCATGTATGTTACACTTTGGGGTATTTTTTTGAAACCACTCACATAAAATTGATAAATGAAAGTATATGTCCTACCTATTTTGCTGATAAACTGTTTTTTTTTTCAAAATATGTCTTAACAGCCCTAACTTGCATCTAAATATAGGGAGCATAGGTATATAGTGTAGCTAAATTACGCTTTGCATATCGCTGTTCTGAATGACGATTTTATTGTAAAATTACACTTATAATGTACTCGTGTATAAAAGGACCATATTCGTTTTTTGCTCGAACCTTTCCCCATTTTTGAAATACTTTTTAGCTCACCTGGCCTAAAAGGCCATGTGAGCTTTTGCCATCACTTTGCGTCCGTCGTCCGTCTGTCCGTCAACATTTTCAAAAATCTTCTCCTCTGAAACTGCTGGGCCAATTGTGCCCAAACTTGGCCTGAATCATCACCAGGGTATGCAGTTTAAAATTTGTGTTCGATTAGTCCGTAGATTAAACGAGATGGCTGCTGTTACTAAAAATAGAACATAGGGGTAAATTGTTGTTGTTTTGCAAATAACTCGAAAACCGTTACAGATATCAAAAATCCGACTGGTGTGAAAACAATCAGCATGGCAAGATCTACCTGCCCTGCAATTTTAAAGAAAATCCAAAAACCCGTCTTGGAGATATTGCCCTTTGTCCGTAAAATTTTCAAAATTTTAACTTTATTGATTTTTTATCAGAAAAACTATAAGAGATAGAAGTCAACTTTTATTGCAAAAATGTTCAGCATGTCAAGATCTACCCACCCTGAAATTTTGAAGATAATCCCAAAACCCTTGTAGGAGTTATTACCCTTTTTTCACAGAATTTTCT
>MJUU01048204.1:64492-80515 GCA_002080025.1 Modiolus philippinarum | reverse complement strand
GAAATATGTGAAATCCTTATTATTCATCGGATTTCTATCAGATTTTTTTCTTTGGATTCTTCTTGATATTAGCTTTCAGTAGTAAGTCAACAAATTTGGCAAAGCTTTTCCCGTTTCCGAGCTAGAGGGGCCAAAGTGGCTAAAAATGCAACTGATTCATTTAATTACTGTATCATGCTCTTTACTGTGTCCTTTCTCATTTTGAATTACACTTTTTCAACTTTCAGTATTCGACATGCTGCGGACATATCATGCTGCGCTCGGCGTAGCCCTTTATTACTATGATTTGCACGAAGAAGGCATTGATGTCGTTCCGACACATCTAGTTTCCTAGTAATACTGTTTGACTGTCCTTTGGAGCCTTGAGTGTACCTTGGAAAAATAATATGATGAAGATCTCTGATTGAATGTTTGGGTGATCATTGACTATTTTACGAAAGGATATGGAGTAAATGAACATGAGACCATAACAAATATGTTAACTCCAACTGAAATAATTTAAATGAGCTATATGACCTCATCAGCAGAGCTAGAACCAAAACACAGATATGCATTATTGCAAAAAATGTTTACAATGCATAAAACAAAACGAAATATCGAAAAATCAGTAATATCAAATATATCTAAGGGCAAAACCACAATTGGGGGAGTTAAACCTTAGGTTTTTGAATTTATATAAATTTGGATAATAGTAATTGAACTAAGTGCACACATGAGATATAATCTCTCTATGTCTTTATGTGAATATTTTGAGTGACGATAGTTTGTTGTGTCAGTGTGTATGAGTGTGATGGTGACTACCAGGGTGATTGAGCGATTTGTCAATGAATGTTTCAGGGACCATTTTATGACAATTATTATTGTAACTGTTTATTTTACTACAGTTTGTTATATCAAGTTAACACAATTTTTTTTTCTTTGAAAGATTGAAACCCTAGAAATGCAAGGAAATCACAGACATTTACTGAATAAAGTCAGAAATTTAAAACAGATCATTCAATCGGGTAGGTTTCAGTAATCTTTAGTATGAATTGTTTTCGTGGTATCCAAGCTAGTTAAAGTAATAGGTACAAGTTTAAGATATGTTTTTTACATAACATGTGGAGAGAAAAAAAAGAAGAAAAAATCATCCTGATGATACATTATGGTAGGCACATTATTTTTTTCAAGATTCACTGGACGAAACTGCTGTTTTGTTACTACTCTACTACCACCGATAGCCGATAGACTTGAGCTTTGCGGTACGTCAATAATTCCAAAAATCTACTCCTATAAACGGTTGATTCAATTGTAAGTTTGAAGTTTCAAAATCGTATTCGATTCGATTCGATTCGAAAGACCACACAACATGGCGGGTTCCAAAAAAATTGAACATAAGGGTAAATTTCTTGTTTTTTTTTTTTTTTTAATTTTAACAAATAAGTCAAAAGCCGTTGTAGATGTATGTCGCTTCAGTGCAGATCAAAATAAAGCATTTGGAAATCCATAAACTGAAATGTATATTAAAGCTGATAATGGACAATTAACATATAGGATATAAGAATGGAAAGCAAAAATTAGCTAATGATATAGCTATGCAAGAGGGAGATGCTTCTTATGATTTAACCAATTTTTTTTCAATTTCGATATTGTAAAATTTCAAATAAAATCGGTTTTGGGGCCAGCACCGAAGTAATTGCTACTGGGTTTGTGAATTCCCTCGGGTACTAACAGTCCGCCAGCAGTGGCATCGGCCCAGTGGTAATAAATAACAAAATACCGAAGTTACTGTGAATTTATATTCTGCATATTCGCATTTCGACAACTTATGTCTCTTCAGTGAAGATCAAATTAAAATATTTGGAAATCCATAAACCGAAATGTATGTTAAAGCTGATAAAGACTTTACCCGCCTTGCAATTTTGAAGAAAATCCGTTTACCCGTCTTTGAGTAATTGCCCCTTTTCCTTTAAATTTTCAAAATTTTAAGATATTTTAATTGGAAAAACTACATTGTATTACAGATTGAGGTCAAAAAGTAAATTGCAAAAATGTCCAGAATACCAAGTTCTACCCACCTGGAAATTTTAAAGAAAATCTTAATACAGAGTTATCTCCCTTCAATGTCAATTTTAAGTAATCTTATACGTTTCGTCTTATATTTCAAACATGATTTGAGATAAGGGTTAAGTTTGAATAGCAAAAGTTCAGCTTATCAAGAACTACAATTTATACGTATGTTCAACAGGTTCACATCTCATCCGAGATGGCCGCCAACAGGAAACATAGTTTAACATTGGACCGTATGGGATAATGTTATAAATTGTTATTTCTTGAAAACCGTTTCATACCAACAAGTTAATATTAATTAGGCATTGTAGCATGATGTTCATTTATCAAACTTAGGATTTCAGTACCCATGATAGATCTAAAATGGCCGCAACTGCAGATCATGGTTTAATATTGAACCCCTTAGGAAATGTAGTAAATTGCTTTTTTCTTGAAAAGCGCTTCAAATTTCAAGTTGATATAAACTAGGCATGCTCATCTACGAAATGTTGCATATTGGTACCAAACAGAAATCTTAAATGGTCGCAACCGAGGAGTGCAGTTTAATATAAAACTGTATGAGAAATGTGATTTCAAACATCAAATTAGTATTAATGAAACACAGCCAATCAAAGATTGCGATCCCCCTGCTACCCCATTTTGGACGCCCTCCCCTTGTAAAAAAAGACACGTGTTTTTGAAACTAAATTTCTTTCTGTTGAAACAATCACTGTTACTGTAAAACACCAAAAATATAAGGTTGCTAGGTAGAATTTCAAAAAGTAGAAGATTCTGAGAATTTCAGGAAATTATCAAAACTAGTATCAAAGATTTTTGCAATCTGACTGTTGAAAATCATCATTTTTACTGTAAGAAACTAAAAAGATATGGTTGCTAGGTAGAATAAAAATAATAATGGGTCTTTGAGAGATTCAGGAAATTAACCAAACTTAGAATCAAAGATTTTTGCAATCTTACTATTGAAAATTATCACTGATACTATAAGGCATAAAAAAAATATGGTTGCTAGGTAAAATTCCAAAAAGAAATTAGTCTTTGAGAGTTTCAGAAAATAAACCAAATTTAGAATCAGTTTTTTGCACTCTGTTTATTGAAAATGATCTTCACTTTTGAAAGAAATTGAAAAAGCTATGGTTACTAGGTAGAATTCCAAAAAAATAGTAGGTCTTTGAGGGTTTCAGGAAATTTACCAAAATTAGAATAAAAGATTCTTGCAACCTGACAGTTGAAATTCACCATTATTACTCTAAATAACTGAAAAAGATATGGTTGCTAGGTAGAATTAAAAAAACAACAAAAAAAAACATGGGTCTTTAAGAGTTTCAGGAACTTAACCAAGATTAGAATTAAAGTTTTTTGCAATCTGACCATTGAAAATGATCATTAAAAATATAAGGCATCAAAAAAGATATGGTTGCTAGGTAAAATTCCAAAAAGTAATTGGTCTTTGAGAGTTTCAGGAACTTGACCAAAATTAGAATCAATGTTTTTTGCAATCTGACCGTTGAAAATGATCATTAAAACTTAAAGGCATAAAAAAGTTATGGTTGCTAGGTAAAATTGCAAAAAGTAATTGGTCTTTGAGAGTTCCAGGAAATGTACCAAAATTGGAATCCTAGTGTTCATACTAGCTGATGACATTAAAAAGTTGCTTAATTATAAAACTTCATGTTGGATTTAAAAAAATATAATTCTTTAACATTTTCAGGAAATTTACTATATTTGGCACCGGGTCGCAGATTCAAAGAGGATTTCCAATAATTCCACATGAGAATATAAACCACAAAATCAAATTTATACACGTAGAGTTTCATTCGTTCTGATGAGTACTGATTGTTTTACATTTTTGGCCCCTTTAGGGCATGCCCCCAGGTGTCGTATCAAAAGTCGACTTTCATCAGTAAATGAGATGCATATAATGGAACTTGCATACACAGTTTCAGCTGCCAAACATGAATACTTCAGAAGATTTCGCTTAAATTAATGGATATCTAGAAATACATTTTCACTCATTTTTCCACCCTGAGGCAAATTTCAAAATTCCGAAACCTTCGGCACAGACAACATTCATAGTGTTAGGTATAACAGCAATATTTTATATCCCCCGCAAACGAAGTTTGGGGGTATATAGGAATCACCCTGTCTGTCTGTCCGTCTGTCCTCACTTCTTGTAAGCGCAACTCAAACCATTTGAAGGATTTTGATGAAACTTTACGCAAAGGGAGGACACTATATGGAGATGTTCATGAAGGAATATAATTATTGTCCGAAACCAGGAAGGGGAGATAATTTGACTTTGACTTTTCGTTGATTCCCTATGTATGGTTATCTGGTAAGCACAACTTTCTCAGTGTTACTTATACCCTTATAGTCCCCGGACCGAAGATTTTGAAAAATGGTTCGCTGTACTCAAAGGTATAACGGCAATATTTTTATACCCCCGCAAACGAAGTTTGGGGGTATATAGGAATCACCCTGTCTGTCTGTCTGTCTGTCCACACTTCTTGTAAGCGCAACTCCTCTCAAACCACTTAAAGGATTTTGATGAAACTTTACACAAAGGAAGGACACTATATGGAGATGTGCATGAAGGAATATGATTATTGTCCGAAACCAGGAAGGGGAGATAATTTGACTTTGACTTTTTGTTAATTCCCTACGTATGGGTTACCTCGTAAGCGCAACTCCTCTTGAACCACTAGAAGGATATTGATGAAACTTTACACAAAGGAAGGACACTATATGGAGATGTGCATGAAGGAATATAATTATTGTCAGAAACTAGCAAGGGGAGATAATGTGACTTTGACCTTTTGCTAAAGGTTTACCTCGTAAGCGCAACTCCTCTTGAACCACTTGAAGGATTTTAATGAAACTTTACACAAAGGAAGGATACTATATGGAGATGTGCATGAAGGAATATAATTATTGTCTGAAACCTTGAAGGGGAGATAATTTGACTTTGACCTTTCGTTGATTCCCTTATGTATGGGTTACCTCGTAAGCGTAACTCCTCTTGAACCACTTGAAGGATTTTGATGAAACTTTACACAAAGGAGGGATACTATATGGAGATGTGCATGAAGGAATATAATTATTGTCCGAAACCAGGAAGGGGAGATAATTTGACTTTGACTTTTCGTTGATTCCTTATGTATGGGTTACCTAGTAAGCGCAACTCCTCTTGAACCACTTGAAGGATTTTGATGAAACTTTACACGAAAGAAGGATACTATATGGAGATGTGCATGAAGGAATATAATTATTGTCCGAAACAAGGAAGGGGAGATAATTTGACTTGACTTTTTATTGATTCCCTATGTAAGGGTTACCTCGTAAGCGCAACTCCTCTTGAACCATTTGAAGGATTTTGATGAAATTTTACACAAAGGAAGGACACTATATGGAGATGTGCATGAAGGAATAAGATTATTGTCCGAAACCAGGAAGGGGAGATAATTTGACTTTGACTTTTCGTTAATTCACTATGTATGGGTTACCTCGTAAGCGCAACTCCTCTTGAACTACTTGAAGGATTTTGATGAAACTTTACACAAAGGAAGGATACTATATGGAGATGTGCATGAAGGAATATAATCATTGTCTGAAACCTGGAAGGGGAGATAATTTGACTTTGAATTTTCGTTGATTCCCTATGTATGGGTTACCTAGTAAGCGCAACTCCTCTTGAACCACTTGAAGGATTCGATGAAACTTTACACAAGGGAAGGATACTATATGGAGATGTGCATGAAGGAATATAATTATTGTCTGAAACCTGGAAGGGGAGATAATTTGACTTTGACTTTTCGTTGATTCCCTATGTATGGGTTACCTAGTAAGCACTACTCCTCTTGAACCACTTGAAGGATTTTGATGAAACTTTACACAAAGGAAGGACACTATATGGAGATGTGCATGAAGGAATATAATTATTGTCCGAAACCAGGAAGGGGAGATAATTTGACTTTGACTTTTCGTTGATTCCTTATGTATGGGTTACCTAGTAAGCGCAACTCCTCTTGAACCACTTGAAGGATTTTGATGAAACTTTACACAAAGGAAGGATACTATATGGAGATGTGCATGAAGGAATTCTCTTTATTCACTTTTCGTTTGATATTGGTGTTTAGGTTTGGTTGTATTTGTCTAAAGGTGGACGAAGTTACCAGCCCATATCATTTTGAACTAAGCTTATGTAAAGCTCTGCCTCCCATCCGCCAGATTTGCCAACCCCTCCGATTTCGGCGGAGCTTCCCCGGTTTTTATGCCAAAAATCCGCTCTCCGATCCTCCGATTTTTCAAATCCGGAATTTCTTCGTAATCGGGACCGGAATTTGTCGATTTTAATAATATTGATCACTTCCACGCTTGAAAATCCCGTTTAAAAAGCGTTTGTCTAATATCAGATTGATAAAAATGGCCGATCTTGACAGAAAACGTGATGGCTGGATACAAAGGCCCAAAAGTTTATGAATCTTAAGAGCTTCTAGGAGCCCCGAGCTGTCCATGACCCCCGATCGTGAGAGGACCCCGCTTAGCGCGATGACACTCCTATTTTTCATCAGATGGGGTTGGCATCTCATCTTCCTGGAATAGAATGACTCGCTCGCGAGTGTTAGAAACTCCAGTGCATGGCGGTTGAGCGGCCGAAAATCATCAGAGTATATATACAATTAAATCTGCAGTATTTACAATTAAAAACTGATGGTCTTCGTATTTACATGCGGCTGACGAGTCCTGGCATACTGGTGGTAAGTATGCAGTCTGAACGACTCGATATTTGGCTGGCTTCTCAACTCTGGTGGTAGTGAGTTCCAGTTGACGATGGTTCTTGGTAGGAAAGAGTATTTATATACTTCTACCCTTGTGAAAATCTGCCTGATGTTATTGGCGCAGGACCCTCTAGTTCTGGTGGTGTTAAATTGTAAGTACTGGTGAAGGGGTACTTCAACTAAGATGTTGAGGATCCTGTAAAACATTACTGTTCTGCATCTGGCTCGCCGTTCTTTTAATGTGTCCCAATGTAGTTGGTTCAACATCCGGGTGACACACCCAGGGTCTCGACTGGAGTAATCACCAGTGACAAACCGAACAGCTTGACGTTGGACTCGTTATAAAGATAAGATAAGATAAGAAGACTTTATTTTGATTCGGCATGTTTAAAAATTACAACACCAGCTCTAAGGAGCTTTTAACCGAATATAAAAACACATACATAACATAAAAACAGAAATTCAGATATAACAACATGCAGAACGAAATAAATAATTTACACATAGCATACCATAAAATCAATTGGCAAATTTGAAAATTAATAAAAATTAAACTAAAAGATTTGCATTTAAAATTAAAAAAATTAAAAATATGCATTTTTGTGAATTACATAGAATCTAATGAAAATATTAACATTAAGAAAGAGAGTTTATAAAATTTCAAAGAACAGATAACTCTTTCCGACCTGCATCAATTATCAATTACTGAGGGATGTGTCAAAAACTGTAAAAGTAAAATCAAATTTAAAAATTAAAATTCATGCATAACTGTAGCGAAACCAAACTAGAAACAAACAAAAGCAACATAAATAATAAGCAGCCAAAATGCAAAAGTATTACCTGCAAGCAGAGCGGCGACATTCCACACCATTCCAGGACTGAATAAGACTTTTAAAATGTGGAAAACTATTTTCAGTCCTGAAATGGTTTGGAAGGCTGTTCCATAAAGTAGCGGCAGCAAATTTGAAAGATTTTTTACCGTAACGAGTCGACTTCACATGTGGTACATCCAGAACATTTACATACCTGAAAGAATACTTTGATTGTTTAACAGTAACCAAATTTTGTAAGCATACAGGAGCTATGTTATTCACAATCTTAAATGTTTCTAGAGCCATTGTTCTTAACCGTCTGATCTGCAAGGAAGGCACCTTAGCTTTATGTAAGAGGTCCTCATAGGAGCTATTATAGTCCTCATAAACAAAACGGAGTGCTCTTTCCTGCACTTTTTCTTTTTGAGTTTTTCTCGGTACAAAAGTGCCAAGCCAAAGGGCAAAAGTTAAAATTACTAAGAATAAAAGTGTGAAATATAGTTAGTTTACTGAGCCTATCCGAAAAAGAGCCCAATCGTTCCAGTGCGTTAATTTGTTGGGGGGTATATGGATCCCATACTGTAGCGGCATACTCAAGCACTGGTCGAACCAAAGTGGTGTAGGTTTGGGCTTTGACATCTAAGAGACAGCCTCTCAAGTTTCTACGTAAAAAACCTACTGCTCTGCTGGCTGTGGCTGTTGTCTGCTGGATACTATCATTCCAGGATAGGTCCTTACTGATGTAGACGCCCAGGTATTTGCTGCCAGGAACACTCTCCAGTGTGTGATCATGTAGTCTATAGCCGGTCTTAACTGTGTTTCTCTTCTTTGAAATGTGGATTGTTGTACATTTTTCTAGATGGAACATCATCTGCCAATCTGCTTCCCATTGTTTTAGTGATGACAAGTCTTTCTGGAGAGTTGATGCGTCTTCTGTGTTGTGATGTTCTGTGATGGTCCTATAAACAAGGCAGTCATCTGCAAACAGACGTACTGGGGAGCTGACAGATTCCGGGAGGTCGTTGATATAGGCCAGGAAAAGGAGTAAGCCTAGGACGGTGCCTTGATGCACTCCCGAGTCAACATCAGCTTCAAATGATCGTTCTCCCTCTCCGATGACTAGTTGTTTCCTGTCTCGCAGGAAACTTCTGATCCAGCTGAGAGTGTTATCTCGAACCCCGTAGTAGTGAAGTTTATGGCCGAGTCGTTCATGTGGGACCTTGTCGAAGGCCTTGGAGAAGTCCAAGAGAATGACGTCGATCTGTTTCCCCTCTGAGTTCATTGATAGTATACAGTAACTGGGACTCACATGACCGCCTACTCCTGAATCCATGCTGTGCCTCAGTAAGAATGGACTGCTTCTCAAGATGTGACATTATGTTACTGTCCAGGATGTGTTCCATAAGTTTAGAGCATATGGAAGCCACAGACACTGGCCTGTAATTTGAGGACTTGCTTTTGTCGCCTTTCTTGAATATGGGAACTACGTGGGCCATTTTCCAGTCTTCTGGTACCTCTCCAGCTGTAAGAGATTCTTGGTAGATGTAAGCTAAGGCTGGGGCTAGTTCAACAGCTAACTCTTTCAGTAATCTGGCTGGGATAGTCTGGACCAGTCGCTTTATGTTGCTTGATGTTTCTAAGAAGTTTTTCGACTCCTGTAATGGTGAAATTTATTGGATCCATGGTTTTAAAGGGACTATCTCCCTTGTCCGGCATTGAACTCATATCTTCTTTGATGAATACGGACTTGAACTGACAATTGAGTATGTCTGCCCTTGTGTGAGGGTTACTGTGGAGTGTGCCGTCACTATGTCTCAAGGGTGATACACCTGTAGACTCTTGTTTCTTGCCTTTAATAAAGGACCAGAACTTCTTTGGATTCTTGGTGGCGTCCGGGCTGATGATATCTCTCATGTAATTGTCATGAGCTGATCGAATGCTTTTCTGACAGGTGGCTTTCAGTTTCTGATACCGTTTTTTATCCGATGGTTTTCCAGTGGACTTAGCTTTCTGATAGGCTCTATTTTTCTGTCTAGTCAATCTCCGGTTCAAGGATATTGTCTCTGAAGGAAGTCCACATAACGTTAATCGATGAGAACGGTGTCTTTATAAATCTGTTGACATATGTTGTCACCTCAGTTTTTAGGTCCGTAGTGTTCGCCTTATCCCATAAGTGTATGGTTCTTTTGGATGGCTTGGTACGTCTCGGTTTGATGAGTGTGTCAATCAGAACTGCATCGTGGTCGCCTACTCCAGGTATAGGTTTACAATGGTCGACTAATCCCGGGTTACTGGTCAAGAAAATGTCCAGGGTCTTGTCTCCTCTTGTAGGAAAGTCGACTATCTGTTCCACATTACAGTTCCTGGGGATGTCAAGGTAGATTTCTGTCATTTAATGTGGATACTGATTTGATATTATAGTATGGTTTGACCAATTAACATCAGGAAGGTTAAAGTCGCCTCCTATGCAGAAGTCAAATTTCTGGTTTTCCTGTCTTAGTTTGGTAAGTTCTTCCAAGACTGTATTGGAATATGTATCATCTATCATAATTGGTGGTCTGTAAAGTGAAGATATGATAATTGACTTGACTCTGTTTAGCTGGATTTCAATACTTATCATTTCACAATTACTATTGGTGTGTATAGGTGAGCAGATGAGGTCTCCCTTAACTGCGATGAGCACTCCTCCGCGGGAGTCTAATCGGTCTTTTCTAAAGACTTGATAGTTAGGTGGTAGTACCTCTGCTGATGAGATGTTACTATTCAGCCATGTTTCCGAACCCAGGATTATGTCAGGCTCAGCGTTGTCAATGAGTACCTGTGTTTCTTGGACTTTGTTTTTAATGCTCTGGAAGTTGATTAGTATTGCTCTCAGAGATTTTACTGATTTGTTGGAAGCGTTGTTTCTGGTATTGGACCGTTTTGGTGATGAAGCGGCCTTTGGGCTCCCCAGTGATGTTAATGAGTTGTCTGAACTATCTATTTCTGATGTAACAAGATGGTCCGAGTGAAGACTGGAAAATGAGTTATCTGTTATTGTAATTGAGCCGTACAACTTGGAGAAGTTAGGTGCATTGCAAATTTTGCATAACCATGTGACTGATGAGTCTGCTAGATGTTGAAATTCCTCCGATGTCATTGACATACATTCTGTATGGCACCACTGGTCGCAGTTGTCGCAGGCCAAGGCACGTTGAGCCCATTTTACCGCTTTGGAGCAAATCTGACACGGGAACTTAGGTTTGTATGGACCGGGATTGAGTTCAACTTGTCAACTAAGCATCAGAAGGAGTTGTACTACTTTTCTACATCTCTGCCCATGCTATAACTGGTTGCGATTCAACGAGTTGCCTTTAAAACAAGGAAATGTCAGACCTTGGGAACTGTTCAAATCATATCTATCGACATTTTCTTCTCTCACCGAGCTTTCTAACCTTCCCTTAGATGAGATCACAGATAATTTGGAACAGTATGTCCTGCGTATTTACAATGGATCTCCAACGACTGCAAGTTGAAACCAAATGCGGTATGAACTATTTGCAAAAAGGGGTCACAGAGTGAGCTTCTACCCAACACAGAACGTTCTTTTGCAGCACTTCAAACGAGAACAATACCTTACTTTAATTTGTCTATCTTCGTTGAAGCCAAATTCTGCAATATCAAATCCAGATGGTTGAGGGTGGAGAAAAAGTTATGATGGATTACTATACTTATGACGCTTGAATCAAGCCTTAACAAATCACGAAAATGGTCAATTCTGGTTTCAAATTCTAAAATTGTGCTTTGGTGTTCTGTAAAGCAGCTGAATAACGTTGTGCTGAAGCTTGTTTGTGTGAAGGTGACGGGAACTGGCACATGTACGAGAACAATGGTGTAGGTGGTAACAGTTTTTCATCTGATGAAGAATCAGAAAATGAAAATGATCCAAACTAGCATGGGTAATGTCTCGCAGTGACGGGTTGTTGTATTTGTAAATTTTGATTTATTGCGATCCTGTTGTCATTTTGTACATATGTACATAGTTTTCCATAATTTTGCAAATTCTTATATTTATGTTATCAATATTTTTATGGGGTTGTACAATATAATGCATGCAGACTATATCTTTATTTTAAAAATATTCATATATAATTTATTATCTCCCTTGTGGACTGTCACCCTGACATGGTACAAGAGGTTGGGATTCCCTTTTACCATATAGACTGATTCGGATTGAAATTAACATTCAAGTAGATATAAGCATGCCAGAGAGGTCATGCATTAGAGGTCAGGCCTTTTTTTACCATGTGCATAGTTCTCTTTATTTTTGTATCTTGTGTTTGATTTTACGTATTTAAATCAGGATTTTTGCTTTGTTTTAGCTTGTTTAATGTTTGTTTTGTATAATTTGGCAATACAGTCGCTTTTATTAACTTACATTGCATTAAAAAGTTAGAAACAACAACAGATTTTGGTCTATTTGCTTTGAATAGGCTTAAAACGCGTCATGAGCTCACTTCCGGTTGTCATAGACACAAAAATACGGTACTTGTGTAAAGGAGAATCCTTTTCTCAAACGTATAATATGTTAAAAAAACATGATTTTTGTTTCTTTTTAAATTATATAGAGTTTTCAACTATGAGGTAATTTTTTTGCAATCATGGGCGCCATTTTAAAAATGGCGCTTTCGACACCTTTGCACGGGAAATCGAAAAATCACCTGATGGTTTCATATACTAGAAATGTATGAATTTCTGTTGCAATAAAAAAATTGCTGTTATACCGATGAGTACAGCGAACTCATTTTCCAGGGCAGATACACTATTCGGTCCGGGGACTATTATTATAAGGTTTCTGCGATTTAAGGTGTAAGAGGAGTTCCAGCGGAATCGATTATTTCTTTTTTGGACCCCCAGAGGCCATGCCCCGAGGGGTCATCCCTAAATTCCAACACCCTCTGTGAAGTTGCTACATTATGTGAGAGTCGGTTCCCGAGTTTCAACATTCTAGCCCCAATGGCCTCAGAGATTTCTTCAATTATTGGATATCGCGAAAATTCGTTTTCGCCCATAATTTGCCCCTAGAGCATTTGACCTAAATTCCGAATCCACAGTGTGGTACTTCAGATCATACTCTAGTATGGTGCCAAGTTTCAAATTTGTATCTCTTATAGTGTCAGAGCTATGAGGGAGCATTACAAACGCACGTACGTACGTACATACAGACGGACTGCATTACATAATCTCCCCGCTTTCGCTAAGCGGGGGGATAAATATATATAGGCAATTTAACATGACAGTAATCTACCAGTTGATTGACTATTGATTAATTGTAAAACTCTGTTTGAAATCATATTTGATCAGAAGCCACCATATGAGCGATTCAGACTTACATGTGAGCCTCTGGTTTTCTGAACGCTTGCAGTATTTTTATTATATCTGGTATGTATGTCTTTCGTCTTGAGTTCCGGATCAAGTTTAAGTTAAGTTTCGGTAGACAGAGTAATGAATCTTTAACTTCGAACATTTGAGTAAAGAGAAGTTTTCCGGACCTTTATTTTTAGTCATTGACATTGTAGATTGTCCTAATATTTTGTATGTGAGTCTACCACCATGTGTTACAGATTAAAGTCAAGTTTGATTTTAGTCTATATGTCATAGTTATGGGCCATGCATTTTAGTCATCTGATATTTAGTAATTAAGTCTTCCATAAAGGTCGAGCTAGTTAGATAATACAACAGAATAATATATTCAATCCTGCCGGTGTAACACATGTCCTATGAGACATGTCCTGTCCTTTGAGAATGGTAATTGGCTTTTTTTTCTTTTCTTTTTTTTTCCCCAAATATCCAGCGCCTTGGGATCAAGTCTTTGTACGCTTTGTTCTATCACTTTTGATCGGGTAAGACAAAGACATGATTGAGTCAATTTTTGAGAGAAATTTTACGCACTGGTGGTAAATACTTGAATCAAAATTGAAAAAGCATGAGAGGACTCATTTACATACTTGATATTTTTACCCCAAACTAACAAAGTTTTGGAGCTAAATTGGTTTCAGCTCTCTGTCTATCTGTCTGTTCGTCTGTCCGTCCGCACATGGATTACTACTTTTTTGAAATCAACTACTCCTGCAGAGTTTTACCTAGACACCTGAAATTTTGCAGGGTTTTTCTATATACATCTATCATGTATTGGTTGTATTTTATGATTTTTTGCGGATTTTACATATAGTTGAAATTAGTAATTTTTTGAAAATATTGTATAGGCAGGGTGTAATCAACTCCTCTCACAGTTTTCACCTTTGCACATTACTTTTATATACATTGAACATGTGCACCTCCTATTTTGGTTGCATTTTATGAATTTTTTCCGGATTTTACAGATAGTTGACAATATTCTATAGACAGGGTACCCATATTGTGTGATCAACCACTCGCATGGTTTTTTTTTCAAGAGGTCTGAAACTTTGCATTAAGTTTTTGCATACATTGAACATGTGCACCTCCCATTTTGATTTTTTGCGGATTTTACAGATCTTGGTCATTTTTTAACAATATTCTATAGGTAGGATAGGGTGAATTAACCATTAACCGAACGCTCTTTGCTCATCAAAATGTATTACGACATAATCCTGTTTTGTTCGAAAGTAAACGCAACAACTACCGAGAATAAGCTGAAACAACGCTACTTTCGATATTTCTCGGTCATTTTCTCTGTGATCTAGTGTAAAAAAGGCATTGCTAGTTTGTCTGAAGATGATATCTACAATTCACCATTAACCGAACGGATTTTTTCATGTTAACCATGAACCGAACACAAATTTTTTCATTGCATACGGTCCTGAAGAAACCATAATCATATACAATATCAACCACTGATTTTCGCACAGAACCTGTTGACAAGACATAACTGAGATTTTGCCCGATTTGTTCTGCACTAGGGCAATTTGAATCAGGCCTAAAACTTGTGTATATGACATGGGACTAATATTACAGGGATTTGAAACATTTCTTACAATTTCGGCGTCGCGGCAGATGTCGTATTTTTGAGCATTTCTCTGTTGAAACATAGGACATTTTTAGTACACTTTACAGCTGCATTGTACTACCGATTTTAATACAAAATACATCATTTACAGAAAAAAGATTGCTGCAAATCATAGTATATTTTTTGTAATTTTTTTTTTTTCCAAAGTACATAAATTTTGTTTGAAAACTTGGATAATTTTGGCTTTTTTAGAAATATCAGTACCGCGAAATTTTACACTTCATGATGTTTTTTCAGTACACTTTCTATTTTCCCCAAAATATTTAATGCTTCAAAATTTATATGATTTAAAAGATGAAACTTTGATGCGAATCGTGATTTATTTATCTTTAAATTTAGTTGAAAATTTAATTGTAAAATACGCAGGGAAAAGTTTAGTGTTTGAACTCAAAAATTTATATCTAAAAATTGCATGAGCGTCAGTCAAACTTTATCAGCACTTCCTGCATAGATTATATATGGATAGTAAAATTTCGTAATAGTAGGATGGAATTTAACATGTTAACTAATGAGTTAAAAGATAACAAATTTTCTTGATTTTCATTGATCTGACGCTCGTTAATCATCTATAACTATCATATGGCACGCGAAATTAACTTACGTAAACCGGGTTTATCGGGTCGGTAATCCTGGTTTAGCTTAGAAAACCTCCAATACCGACTGGTAATGGAGGTTTTCAACATTTAATACATGTTTACCTCCGATTCCAATGAGTTTTTATTGCTAAACCTACTCTACCGGTCGGTAAAGTGGATTTTCCTGTGCTAATTAATTTAACCAAAACCTAGGAAAACCAGGTTGATCGGTCTAGGTAATCCTGGTTTACCGATCAAAACCTCAATTACCGTATAGCTTATATGATTGGCTAACGAATCTTGGATGTAACCAATAAAAAATGGATTTTGTATTAAAATCATAATTTGATTATTTTAATTATTTTTATATCATTTTTTTCAAGATTTAAATTTCAAAAATACTCTTTTTATAAATAAATAGACAAGATGATATAAAAAATAATTAAAATAATCAAATAATGATTTCAATACTAAATCTTTTTGGGGGTTGTTTGTAGGTATCAAGGATTACCGGTAAATAAACCTGGTTTTCTTAGATTTTAGTTAAATTAGCACAGAAAAACCTAAATTACCGGTCGATAATGGGGGTTTTATAAGCTAAACCAGGATTACCGACCCGATAAACCGGGTTTTCCTGCGATAAACCCGGTTTGCCTAAGTTTTGGTTAATTTCGCTTGTCATTTGTTTATTTGGCGGTTTCTCGATAATTTTACGACCTCTTTTACACAAGAAAACAACCCCTAATGCATTTATAACCAATTTTTAATTAGGATTTCATTGTTGT
>MJUU01048204.1:44308-63601 GCA_002080025.1 Modiolus philippinarum | reverse complement strand
TTTGCTTAGCTCTTACTGTTTCCGTGCTATAAGGGTTCACAGGGGCCAAAACTGCAAATTTGCAGAATACCTAAAATTTTTATTTTTCATCGCATTTTGATGGTCTTTTTTCTTTGGATTCCTCTTGATATAAGCTTTCAGCAGTATGTCAATGGATTGGGCGTAGCTCTTACCGTTTCTGCGCTATAAAGGGTCAAAGAGGAATCATAAGGGGTCATAAGGGCTAATTTCTATTTTCCCTAGTTTGTGTCCAGCTAATTTCTGGGTCAATCTCCTTATTGCGTCCTTCTAATTATTGTGTCAAGCTCTTTCGTTTGTCCATACTCGCTTTAAATTACACTTTTTCAGATTTCAGTGGACGACATGCTGCGGTCGTATCATGCTGCGCTCGGCGTAGCCCTTTATTTTATATTGCGTCTCGGATCAACGAAGCTGTCGCGCAGTAATTTGTCAATGACAGTGTATTGCATATATTTATATAGCAATGAAATCGACATGCGAAATCACACAATCCGATTATTTTCACGTATTATGGAATAACTAAATACATGCAGACGTATGCAGCAGTTCTTTGGATGACTACGAAGTTTTGCCACGTGTAGATTTTCAGGGCTTCGGGATTCAGCTCCATCGGAGCTTTGATTATTCGATCAAACTGGTTTATTTAATAGTTTCAAATCCCTGTAATATTAGTCCCAGATATGACAGATATGTTGTCATTACCGTCATTTTTTTTGTACTGAAAACATTTCGATCATTTTAAAGGTATAAATTTGATTTTTTTTAAACGAATACAAGTTTTCATTTACAATATTTTCCTGATAGAGGACAAGTCCAATGTCGAGTGAAAGCTTGGTAATTTTATAAGACTGTCCATAAAGCGATTGAACTCGACCACTTGCTTTGCTAATGCCGGTATTGATTCCCCTATTTGGTTTACAATTTGCCGGCTTATGTGGATTGTGGCCTGCGATTGTAATTGTCGGCAATTGTAGGTGTTGACTGTTATCCCTTGTATTTTAATTGCCGAAAATGGGCTGGCTCGAAACCAGAGAAATATAAAACACATATTAAACGTCTTTGCTTGAAACAAAATGCTACATAAGAACAAATTGTACCTATATCGCTCTCCCTACAAATATTGCTAAAGGGAGTTAAAGTCTCAGAAAATTTGTTATTAGAATGGAAACTCTTGCCTTTCATTTAAAAAAAAACTTGAGAGAAGAACATTTTAACATAATACAGAAATTTTGGAAATTCAAGCAAGAATTTATGATAAGATTTCAAAAATTTGTATCTGGAAACGGTTGCCTCTATAGAGTTTTCATTTATTTTTGATAAGATGTTTAGATATACCTTGAAATATATCAGGGGATTCATACCGGACTTAGGACTTTTACTCATTTCGACCATTACAATGAAATTTAAAAAAAAAATGAAAAAAGTCAATGTATTGTCTTTTCGTATAGAATACACTTAACAAAGTAATAAAATATATGATGTTTATATTATAAGCTTTTGTAAACGTGAAATCTGTATATTTTGCTAGAAATTCCTGTGAATTGGCGTATCATGAGTAGCCTTAATTTGGTCAGTTGTATGCTAACGAAGGGAAACGGGTTTCATTAGGGGGAGGGGGGGGGTCATTCAACAATATCACAAGTATTTATTGTCTCCCAAACAATGCAGTGCCTGTGGCGGATCCAAACTTTCTGCTAAGGGGTCCGACTCGATAATTTTTCAAAAAGATAGGGCGGGGTGTTGGAACCTAATTTTCCGGAAAAGAACTAGGAATTTTAAATATTCACCAACCTAAGGTGGCAGGGCGGGCATCTCTAGGGCCACTGGGTGCTATCCATTAAATATTCTAACACCTTAGAATGGTGAAAAAAATATTTCCTGTTCATTGACACGCTTTGTAGTGATGTTTTAACTTCCTTCACCAATTACGCATGAAAGCCTCTGGAACCCCATTTTCCTATTTTATTTCGTGATTGAACTAAAATCATTATAATATGAAAGACAGATTAAAAGATTCGATTTAACAATTGGGGCAAACTTATATACCCTTGCTTTCACTGGGACACGTGTGATTGGACAACGCGGACTTCGACGAAGACACCCACGAAGAAAAGGCATTGGTAAGAGAAAAACAATATAAAAACTCTACAATAGGAAGGTTCGTCGTGACGTCACAGACTTGAAAAGGTAAATTTGGTTGGCAAGAAATCGTGATAATTAATAAGGGTCATAAAAATGTCATTTTCAATTCAGTCGTACGAAATTGTTAATTGAGCTATCTTGATAATTCTTTTTGATTGATATTCTTGAATGTTTACACTTTTACAGGGTATTCATTTTTTAAATAAATTTATTTTCAATATCTATATAATTAGCGTTTTTGTAAAGTATATGAGATTCGGCAATTTTGACAATTTTCAAAACCACATAAATTTTTTTCTGCACAAGATTTTAAAAAAGTAAATCGGCAGAAAAAAATATGAAAATCTTAAAGTTTACTACGCATTTTACAGATCCAAAATCGGATGGATAATGAAAAAATGACAAAAGATAAAAAATTCTTTTATATTGTTATAAAGTGGTCTTACTACGACTTTGCCCACCAAAAATGCTAATTTGCATATGTAAATTAGATTTTATGACATCACTAATGAGGTTCGCGAACCTTCCTATATACACAGATACTATACCCCGGGCGCTTTTTACCCAGATAAAATAAAACTTTTTTAATGATAGAAAAAACATAATAAAACACCACATTATAAACAGATACTATACCCCGGGCGTTTTTTATGCTTCTTCCGGGCGCACCCGATCGGGCGGTTTTTAGTATGACCGAAATGTAAACGTAAAGTACTCTGTGAAATGATCTTTGTTGTCAGTCATATGTAAAAGTAAGAGAATCCTGGAATCCATATCGCCTTACTGCAGAACAAATGACCTGTAAATCTCAAATTTCTGTTGGGAATAAAAAGCCCAGACAATAGGTTCCTTGCGAAACTTTTACAATATGTAACCAGAGACAATTATATTTCTCTAGTGTAACATGGTACAGGATTACAGTAAATCAGGCCTGTGTACGTTTACATAGGAAAAAGAAATTAACAGTCATACTAAGCACTACATTTAGATGACAGAATTCGAAGAAAGATTAAGAAGAAAAATGTGTTCGGTTCATGGTTAACAAGAAAAAAGTCCGTTGGTAAATGGTGAATTGTAAATGTCGTCTTCAGGCAAAATAGTAGGGCCTTATTTTACACTAGACCGCACAGAAAGTGGCCGAGAAATATCGAAAGTAACGCTGTTTCAGCTTATTCTCGGTAATTGTTGCGTTTACTGTAGAGCAAAACAACATTATTTTGTAACACATTTTGATGAAAGATTGGCGTTCGGTTCATGGTTAATTTATTTATCTAACACAAAACTTGTGTTTGAATCCTTGGCGGGGATGAACTTGTTGGAGATGTCAGCATGTGATTTTATCGACCAATCAATAGTTTGATTTCAAAAACATCCGAAATTGCCGAGGTATTATGCGAGATTCTCGTAAATATATATGAAAATAACGTTCAAAAGTGTTCGGTTCTTAGGTTAGTGTTCGGTTTTAGGTTAATTCACCCTACCCATTTTTTGTAATTATCGGTAATTTATACTTCTTTCCTTTGATGTGTACTGACTGATAAAGTCATTATCGACGTGCTGGACCATATCAAAAATTTATTGGGTCAGTACGTCAGATGACATGCGCGAACCGAAGCAACGCGCATTAATCTGAATTCAAAGTCAACTCATGAATGAAAATTATATGTGATTACAAACAGTAAACAATTTTGAATTTGCTCGTCATTTAAAAAGAAAACATGTTTCCCTATAATTTTACATGGTATTTCTGAAAAATTCATACCTTGATACTGCAATAAAAACATCATGCAGGCCATTCCAATCCTTCGCTAACCGATAGTTTGGTTCTTCTGAAAAACTGTCGCCGATTTTAAATAGAGGCAAAGAGACGCCTACCCCGCTACTGCAAACCCCAACAATATTGAATTATGTAGGGTGTATTCAGTGACAAGAAAGGCGCCATGCCATTGACAAACTTCTGTGTCTTTGACGAATTTATCTTCTTGAATGATGTCCATTTGACGCGAAAGATACTTACGATGTTGCGTCATTGATTTCCTGTTGTTTTATATCAGTTAAATGAGCTATCCTTCGTTATTTGTGACATAATTTCCAACGAGAATAAAATGGCGTGAGGTGTCCTGTTGAAACTAACGAACAGAAGGATGTGATGTCACAGTACCCTGACGTCAACAAGAATTGTGCACAATACAGTTTACACAAGAATTATTCGCCAAAGAAAGAGTTCACTTCATTTTTTTTTCAAGTTTAACCAGTAAATTGCAATATTTGGAAATTCCAGATAAACAGAATATAGGACCTTTTGTTTTTGATACGGACTTTATCACGGTAACATATCAGGTTCGCCCTAGCGGGCTCACCTGATATATTACCGTGATAAAGTCCGTATCAAAAACAAAAGGTCCTATATTCTATATTTAACTCCTCTCAAAGCTTTTCATAAAGATATCTGAAACTGTGCGCATAGTTTTTATATACATTGTACATGTGCACCTCTTATTTTGGTAGCATTTTTTTAATTGTTTCCGGATTTTACAAGTAGTTGAACTTAGTCATGTTTTACATAATCCTATACACAGGGTACCAATATTGAGTAATCAACCCCTCTCACAGTTTTTTATCAAGCGATCTGAAAGTTTGCATTATGTTTCTATATACATAGAACTTGTGTACCTCCTATTTTGGTTGCATTTCATATTTTTTCCGGATTTCAGGACTAGGTGAATATAGCAATTTTGACAAAATTCTGTAGACATGGTATTCACTTTGTGTAATAAAATCCTTTTACAATTTTTTATCAAGAGGTCTGAAACTTTGCATTATAGTTTTATATACAAAGAACATGTGGGGTCCACCTCCAATTTTGGTTGCATTTTGCAATTTATTCCAGATTTCAGGCCTAGTTGAACTTAGTCATTTTTCAACAATATTTTTTACAATATTCTATACACAGGGTACCTTTTTGTGTAATCAACACCCCTCACAGCTTTTGACTAATAGGTCTGAAATTTTGCAGAGTGTTCCTATATACATTGAACATATGCGCCTCTTATTTTGGTAAAATCTGCGATTTTTTCCGGATTTTACAGATAGTTGAACTTGGTCTTTTTTGGACAATATTCATTAGTAGGGTATCCATTTTGTGCTATCAATTGCTCTCACTGTTCTCAGTTCTTCGTCAAGAGATATGAAACTATCCACAGTATGAAAAAGAAAGGAAATGGGATAAATGTCAAGGAGACAACATCCCATATCAGGTTAAAACGACCCAAAACAAAGCATCTTGGGGTCGCCGTACGGTCTTCAACACAGAGAGGAACCTCACACCATATAGCAGCCCTAAATGGCCCCAAAAAGGTAAAAAAAGTGAATAAATCAATGGAAACAAACCACATCAAATAACCCAAATATCAAGAAACTAAACTTTTATAAGAAGACAAGGACAAGCCAATGACCAACATATTCATGACTTGGGACAGGCGCAAAAATTGCGGTGGGGTTAAACTCGTGTTCTTGGATCCAAACCCTCCCCAATGTGTGGTGAATGGCTAAAAAATAAATACACAAAAAGACTCACAGTAAAAATCAAACTAGAGAAAAAGTGTTTGCATATTCATCGAAAATCAGTACACCGACTACTTTGGTGTTATTTTAAAATTATTTCCAGATTTAACAAATAGATTAACTTAAATAGTCTGTTGCGGGGGTATTTATAGTCCTATATAGGACAATTCTATTGCATGAATAACTTTGATAGTTCAAAATATAAAGACCTCAGATAGTTTTTCCATCCGACACAACCAGGATTTCAAGATTTTACCGTGATTTTCAAAGCACTTTTCAGTAAATCTTTTATTGTCAAATTTGATTAAAAAGTAGACATCATAGCTTAAAATGATCTAAAATGTTTGCAAAATAGTTTTAAATGTTTCTCAATAGGTCATTGTATGTATAAGTCAGCCTGGATGGATAGTGCCGTTAAGTGTCGGTGAAAATGAAATAAATACCCACTGTCTGAATCACACTTTTGTGAATAACTGGCAAAGTAGCAGGTCCAAAACATTTAACTTGAGTTGTTTTTAAGATATAAATCATTTAGCTCACCTTGCTGATGTCGGGGTGAGATTTTGCTATCACTTTGTGTCCGTGGTCCGTCCGTCAAGCGTCAATTTTTCATTCAGCGATCTTCTTCTCTGAAACTACTGGGCAAATTGGAACAAACTTTTGCCGCAATAGTCTTAAGGTGGTACTCGCATAAATAGACAATAACAATACATTGACTTGACATAAACGCAATCTAAGGATGAGGCTTAGAAACGCGGGAAAATGCGAGCCTTTGGCGAGCATTTTCACCGTTTCGAGCCGAATCTTTATATCCCGTTTATGTCAAGTCGATGTACTGTTATTGTGTTTATACTGCAACTATGAAAAGCAAAATTTTAGATAAAATAAATTGGTGAAAATGACAGTTTTAAAAGTGAAGCGGACGTCTTTAGGTTGTGATGAATCCATGCATTCTTGTAACGTCATGGAACAATTTCTACGGAAACACATTGTTGACGTCATTGACAAGGTGTTATACAGTCACTTACTGTATATCACTTATGTTTATATAGTCAATGTAGTTTACTTACGCAAATAGAGAGGTTGCAGTATAAAATGTGTTTTCAGGTCCGCGCTATATCCCAGATGGCCGCCAACGATGAAAATTGTTTAAACATTGGACCCTTTGGGAAAACACATTCACAGATCTTCTTCTCAAACTACTGAGCCAATTGGAACCAAACTTTGATTCAATAGTCCTTAGGTGGTCCCCTACAAAAAAAATGTGTTTTCAGGTTTGCAATATATAAAACTCAAATCTGTGTCCTGTCGCAAATCTGTGTCCAAAACTGACGTCACAGACACGGTTCTTTTCCACGCTAATCTGTGTCCTTTTCCCCGCAAATTTGTGTCCTTTTTCACAAGCAAATGTACTTTCGTCAGCCTTTGAAGCTAAATACTAGTAGCATATCAGCGTAAAACATAGTCACAATTAAACAAAGCGCAAAGATTACATAATTTTATGAAATTTTCAGTACTGAAACACAGTTATTTTAATTTTTTAAGATAAAATTGATTTTAAAATCGGAGGATTATCAAGTAGGGTATACGGTATAATAGTTCCGGCTAATAGATCACTACGCCGAAATTCGGTTTATAATGAGATTAATTCGCCAATAAAACTGTTGGTCGGCAGTTTGATAGAAGATTAATGATTTGGTATATAAGTTGGCGTGTAGACAGGTCGGCATGTTGGCAGGTCGGTATGTTGACAGGTCGGCAGGTCGGCATGTGGACAGGTCGACAGGTCGGCATGTAGACAGGTCGGCAAGTAGACAGGTCGGCAGGCCGGCATGTAGGCAGAATGGCATGTAGGTCGGCATGTAGGCAGAATGGCATGTAGACAGGTCGCAGGTCAGCATTTCGGCAGGTCGGCATGTTGGCATCTTGCATGTAGGCAGGTCGGCAGGTCGGCATTCTGTAAGTCGGCAGGTCGGCATGGTCGGGAGGTTTGTATGTTAGCATTGCAGCAGGTTGGCATGACTGCGTTTTTCAGATCAGCAATTTAGAAGTTTACAGAAGGGGGAAAATAAAGGCTTGCATTGTTTTTCGAGTTTTAAAGCCTCATCATTATATTGTGTTTATGTCACTTTTGTGTGCTTTTTGTCTCTGTCAGATGTAACTCAATCCGGCTGCAAGACCTTATTTCTAAGTAAAACCCTACACCTTGTCAACGAATTTTTGTAATGGTTGGCTCTTAAAAACACCCCAAAAATCATTTAAAGCGGATGCAGAAAGTGAAAAATAAATATACAAAATATTTGCACTAAAATCCCCAGAAAATATGCGGTATTCACGCTGTCCAATTCATGGGAAGCTAGATATAGTGTAAGCCAAAATATTTCCTTGGAACTTATTTCACGGTGTATTCTATAAACCGTTACACTAGCACGAGTGTTACTGATTGATACTTTGGTATTTTTGTTATTTAATTATCTAATAAAAAGGATGCGTTGTTATCTCCAACAGTAGACTCTGTTGTATGATGTCATTGTTGTTGTTTTGATTCTTGGTGTTGTGTTCGTTGCTATAAGTTGGACGTTATTTTTGCGGTATAACATACTGCACCAACACTGAAATGGAAGAGGACAGGACTATAGAGGAATCTGTAAAAGGGGCTTTTAAATGTCATGGATATGCAGATATTTTTGAAATGTGTATGTTGGCACCAACCACGCAAATGTGTATCGGCTATTTGAAAAAAAAACCACTTCAATTTGAAAGAGACTAAGCATGCATGATTTAAAAGGAAGCAATATTGAACGCTGTTTAAATAAACTGCCGCGCCAAGAGCGCATGATACGCCCGTCCACTGTCAACTCGAACTTTATGGCATTGTTAGACCACAACAAAATTTTTATTGAAAAAAAAAATCAAACAGAAATGTGCCTTACCAAGATGTAACCATTTAACAAATATCAAATAAGAACCTGTAAAGTTAATACATAGAAAGGTGCAAAAAAGGAATTTTCAAAAAAAAATTAAGTCCAAGGGCCATAACTGTCCACAAAAATCATTTAACAGGAACCAAACTTAATCCATAATTTATAAACACACAAGCATATACTATATATCAAAGCAACATGTTCACACATTGTAAAGAAAAGTTGGAGAAACTGATGTTTTTTTCAAAAATTTACAAAGTCCAAGGGCCATAACTCTGTACAAAAGCAACCAACCAGTACCAAATTCCAACTTGATCTGTATCTCACCTAGATATACTCATATACCAAATGTCAAATCAATACGTCAAGCGGTTACAGAAAAAAACTTGGGAAACTTATATTTTTCAAAATTTCAGTCTAACATTTAACAAAACGACAAGACGTTTCGTTCGAGGTTTCAGAAAAAATCTGCACGGCTTCCGTAATAATAGAAAAAAAAGTATTAAAAGCCAAGCAGTTCGTTTTACTAGCGAAAGAGATCAAATCTACACCGAATGCCGATTGTAATCATACCGAAAAGAGAATTAGTAAACAACATCCGAGAAACGGCATATATAATATATTATGTACGATATCAAATAGATTTAAATTTCAACTCCGATAAAGAGACGATGCTCTCAGAAAAATTATAACAATTTTTCCAGATTGCACACAATTTGAATTACATATATTAATAAGAAGATGGGATTCCCGATTTGAAAAATCTTGCTCGTACTGGAATCGAAATAGTTGTTAAGGCAACTACGTTTTTTGCAGGTTTAAAGGATATACAATACGAAGTTTAGAAACACTAAAAACATAAAAGACCGTAAGGAAATATTCAACATGTTCAAGGTTAATTTTATTAATCGAGACTACTTAGAATGTGAAATTAATCGCAGTGTGTCTGATATATCAGTTCAGGGCATGTCAAACTTTCTTACGCAACAGCCAATGTGTATACAATTAATAAAGAAGGGGGTCCCATACTTTCCAATAACAGATAACAGATAATTCAAATAAGTGATAACAGCTAACAGTGTATATCAAGTTCAGTATGTCAAGTATTACATTTGAATGGACATAGTCAAGTTATCTGATCTTATTCAATATGGCCGCCAGTGGGGAACTTAGTTTAACATTTGGCCATATGGGAAAACATATTAAAAGATCTACTTCCTGCAACTACTATGCCAATTGGAACCAAACTTGATAGCAATAGTCTTTACTTGGCCCGTTTTGAAAAATATGTCTAGCAAGTCAGAATTACATCCATAACGGCTGCCAGTGAAGAACATAGTTTAACATTAGACCCTTTTGGAAAGCATTTCGAAATAGAAAAATGAATTTAATCCAAACTTTGTCACAGTAGTCCTTTGGTGTTCCCCTTTAAAGATTATCCCGCAAGTCTTAACCTCATCCAAGATGACCCCCAGCGGGGAATTTAGTTTGACATTGGACCCTAAGGGAAAACACATTTAAAGATCTTCCCATTTGAAACTAGTGGGCCATTAGGCACCAAACTGAGACGCTATAGCGGTTAATAGGCCCTTCAAAAAATGACAAGAAGGTCTCTCCCTTATCCAAAATGGTTGCCATCAAGAAACATAGCAACTTTTAAGCAAATGCATCAAGGCCTATTCACATACTTGAAAATGAGGCTCTCTATTATTGCGATTATTTGGATGCATGCCAGCCTTGCATTTCTAATGATAAGTCAACATTCAGTCGAATTTCGGTTACTTTGAAAATGTGCTATAACAAGGCGAGCTTAGTAATCGCTGATTACCTATATTTTTCTATTTGGGTGGAGGGGTTGTATCCTGTATAAGAGAGCTTTCAGTAATATATTTTAACAGGTTTTCTAAGTTTTTGCCAAGTTTTTTGCAGCTTTCTACACTAATATGGGTAACCCCAAATCAACAATAACCCTTGTCCAACCTTCCGTTACATCAATTCATCATTTTGTCCGATATTTTTTCGTTTCAAACTCTCCTTAAGGGGATTTATTTGAAATTCGGTATATATCCTGTATTAGAAAGCTTTCAGTTATATTTTAACCGGTTTTTCTAGGATTTTGCTAAGCTTTTACAGCTTCTAACTAAAAGGGGTAATCCCAGTCAAAGAGTGGGCTGTATATTGGAATACCCTTGTTCATTCGCCCGTCATTCCGTCCGTCCGTCACTCCATCATTCCGTAAGATATTTTTTCGTCACAAAATTCTCAATTCTCCTTAAAGGGATGTATTTGATATTTGGTGTATATCCTGTATTAGAAATCTTTCAGCTATTTTTAACGGGTTTTGCTAAATTTTTGCTAAGCTTTTACAGCTTTTAAACCAATATTGGAACACCCCCCCTCAACGAGTGGGCGATATATTGGAATCATCCGTCCCTCCATCATTCCGTCTGATATTTTTTTTTTCATTACAAAATTCTCCTTGAAGGGATTTATTTAAATTTTAGAATGCTACAATGATTTGGTGAGTTGTGCGTTGTAAACAATTATTAGTGCTCAATAATGTCAACTTCCTGTTTGACGGGACTTTGCTTTTTTACTGTAATGGTCATCATAGTGAAAAATACATCCCAAATTATTTATTCTCCATGAATGGATTCATTTAAAATTTGTATTCTGCTTTGTTGCCATAAGTTGTGCGTTGTATCAATTTTCAATGTTCCCTGATATCAATTTCTTTTTGTTGGAACTTAGAATATTTTACTGTAATGGTCAAAATAATAAAATTTTCGACACAAATTTCTCCACTTTCTATGAAGGGATACATTTAAAATTTGGTATTCTGCTTTGTTTATTACAGTGATAAAAGTTTTCCGCGGATCCGCGGATTTCCGCTTTTTTGCTTTCAAGCTGCTCCATTATATTTGTTCCTTTTACTATATACCTACTTCCAGTGTAGTGGATTTCATCTGTTTAATGAGTTGTGCGTTGTAAGCAATTTTGAGTGCTATCGAATACCAACTTCTGTTTGATGGAACTACGAAGTTTTACTGTAATGATCATAATAGTGAAATTTTCGACACACAATTTTCCCACTCCCCTAAAAGGGATTCATTATGCCGTCTGCAACGAAGTTGGATGTATATTGGAATCACCTTGTCCGTGTGTCCGTAGATTTTTTTTGTCCAAAGCTTATCTCAGAAACCCTTCATTATTTCTCAACTAAAATTTTGTATGCATTTTAGAAACCGTAAGAACTTGTGTTTGTTATTTTGTAAGATCGATTCATCAATATTTTTTGAAAAGTTATCTGATTTTTTTTATTTTCTTACGTAGAATCTATACAGAAAAATTTGTCAAAAGGTTATCCCAAAATATCTTCTGAATTTCTTGTTAACATTTTGTCAGAATGCTAATTATCATATAAACCTATGCAACTGGTATTTTATCAAAATTTGTAAAAGTTACGGCTACGTTTGATATTTTTGTGCTGCAGTACCCATAATTGAAAATTCTTGTCTGGAGGCAATTTCAGACCCTCTTTAGAATTTTTTCAGAAGGTTAAGTACCATATGAACATATGCACCTGCTATATTCAGATTGATTCATCAAATTTTGAAAAAGCTATTGCTACTTTGGTATTTTCAACTTTGTTTATTTTCTCGAAAAGAAGGGAGGTATATAATTGTGCCCATACTTATATTGTAGCCACTATTCTGCTATGTTCACACCTGTACTTTGTCCACACACAGCTAAATTTGCACTTGCCATATTTATTCAGGGTTCATTGAGGGGTATATCTGGCTGCTATTCGGCGATAGCTCTAGTTTGAAATTTGGCATGCTGCTTTGTTGCAATGAGATGTGAATTGTTAATTTTTAGTGCTCTCTGGTATCAATCTCCTCTTTGAAGGGACTTTGAATTTTTACTAGTGAAATGTTCGTCACAAAAATTTTGGCTCTCTTAGAAGGTATCCACTTGAAATTTGGTATGCTGCTTTGTTTGAATGAGTTGCGCATTGTCAATAGTTTTTAGTGCTCTCAAATTATAACTAAACTTCCTGTTTCACTGGACTTTGAACTTTTATTGTAATGGTGATATCAGTTAAATATACATAATTTCATCGAAGCTTTGTGTAGTCTGACATTCAAAAATATGGGATTCATTTTAAGACAATGTCGCTTATTACATTTTTTTTCATTTCTTGGTGCCATTGTGTCCATGTTTGCATTGTGTTGACACTTGTTTTGTGTCCACGCCTGTATTGTGTCCACTCACACTTAATTTTGAAGCAAGGTTCAACGAGTGGGGGTATAGATAATTGCCATTCGGAGACAGCTCTTTTTTTGTTCTTCCTCTTTTATTGTTTATTTTATTTTCTCTGATAGTATGTTAACTGATTTTATATATCTCTGTATGATTTGAGGCACTGAAGAGCCAAAAAGGATTAGATTTTCCACTTTTGATAAGTACCTGAAACTGTCACTGAGGTTTAAAATCAAATGATTCGCCAAACTTTTTTTTCTAAATGATCACCTATTCAGTTTTATCAGTGAACTTGCAAGGGCTGTACCTAGTGCCTTGTGCCTTGTGCATCCGTACATTGTTCTGATAGAAAAAAAGTTGCTAAAGTTTCCTTAAGAAGCCTAAAATTCTTTTAGGAAAATATCATGAACCGAATGCACTTCTGTTTGACACTTTTGTGTTTTACATCCTAAATATTAGATGCCAATTTGTGTGTTTTTGTTTCTTTTAGATTGCTAATACGTTGGATTTATTTTTTAGGCAAAGCTGGAGTATCAGAGAGTGTTAAAGCTGCTAGTGAAGCGAAAACACCTGTACCAGGAGGTGTAACAGAAGAGATTGAATCTGTATTAGGAAATCTTAAACTTATAAATGAATCACCAGATGATGAAGGTACTTCTATGTTTACTTTGTAAGAAATCTTAGAAGTTGTAGGAACAGTCCGAAACTGATTTCGTACTCTGAAGCCATAATGCCCAGTGGAACCATATTTGGTCAAGATATTTTTACTTGTTCTTTTTGTATCTTGAAAATTTGTACTCCATAAACTGGACACAAGGCAGAGTTAAAGATCACCTATTGAAAACATGCATATGGTCAAAGATTTTTAAATGCCTGTTTAGAACTAAACGTCATAAAAATTCCCAGGATGGTCACTTTCAACAACAGTGTCTTGCATCTCCGCACATAAGGTAAAAAGGATAATAGTAGGAGCATAATTTTGGCAAGGTTGAGAAACACTATTAAAAACTTTTCACCTGTGAAACAAACTAAAACGAAAATGTCCGCTAAATGTCCCTTCAATAAGTGCCTAGCATATCCAAGGTGTTACCCAATGAGGAAAACAATTTTGCATTCAACCATGGGCAAACTAATTGAAAGGTTTTTATTCTCTGAGAATATATGTTAATAGTCACTTTTAGGAATGACGTTTCACGGCTCAACATCTCATTTAAGATGTTCACCTAGCAAAATACAGTTAAACATGTAGATCATCTCTCCAGAAACTGCTCGTATAATCAAAACAAATTTTAGTGACATAAAATGGTCCTTAGAAGGTGCCTTTCTAAAATAATGCTGTTTTATACTTAGTTTACTTTATGTCTATAGGGGTCTAGGATGGTGTATTTTGCTGAACTTGATTACTCTTTATCTATGGGCCGACTCCGACCTGCCATTGGGTACCGGGTTCCTCACCGTTAATTGAAGATCTTATGGTAGCTTTGAGTTGTTATTTCTCCCCTTTGGGTCGTTGTTTTTTTTCCTGTTTTCCTTCTTTTTTCTTTTTGTTAGGGAGGAAGCTAGTCTAAGATCTTGCTAGAAACGTAGTCTGATTGCAATTTTTGCAATTTTTGGCCCCTTTGACCCCTTGTAGCTCAGAAACGGTAAGACCTACACAAAATCCGTTGCGATACAACTGAAAGCCTAGATCAAGAGGAATACAAAGAAAAAAATCCCATCGAAATCCAATGAAAAATAAAGATTTGACATATTCAAAATGGTAAGCCTGTTAAAACCACAATATATTACATTGAACCTATGATGGTCATATAAAATCGGTTTCAGCCTGTCTGTCTGTCTGTCTGTCTCGCACATAGGGTACCCATCTTGTGAAATCAGCCACATTTGCAGGTATTTCAGATATGCCTGAAACTTTGCAGTGTTTCCATATACAGTGAACATGTGCACCTCAAATTTTTGTTGCATTTTGTGAATTTTTCCAGATTTTTCAATAAATTCTATAAACAGGGTATCTGTTTTGTGTAATAAACTCCCCTAACGGTTTTTAGCTCACATGGCTATGCAATCACTTGGCGTTTCTCCATCTATCGTCCTTCTGTCCGTCCGTCGTTAGCTCACTTACAAAAATCTTCTCCTCTGAAACCACTGGGCCAATTGGAAGCAAACTTTAAATGAATCATCAATAAGGCATTTAAATTCAACTTTTTTATATTCTAGGTCAAACAACATGTCCGCCATTTCTGAACATAGAGCATAGAGGTAGATTGTAGTTTTGGCAAATAACTCAATTACCGTCACAGATATAAAACATCTGGTGAGGTAAAAATGTTCAGCATGACAAGATCTACCCACCCGCAATATTGACGAAATTATGATAACCAATTTTGAGCTTTTGCCCTTTTTTCGTAAAATTTTCAATTTTTTTTAATTTTCCTATTTAAAAAAGCTATAACAGATGGAGGTTAAGTTAACATTGCAAAATCTACTCACTTGACAATTGAAGAAAATCCAAATACCCATGTAGGAGTTATTGCACTTCATTAGTCAATTTTATTTTGTAATTTTATATTTTTTTATATATTTTGTCTTATATTTGGAAAACAGTTCGAGATATAGAGTAAGTTTAATTGCAAAGATGTTCAGAATATTAAGATCTACATGGAAATTTTGTAGAAAACCAAGTAGCCATATAGTAGTTATTGTCCTTCATTAGTCAAATGTTTCGTGATTTTATACCTTTTGTTTTATATTAAAACACAATTTGAGGTTAAGTCTAAATTGCAAAATGTTAAGCATGACTACATTTTTATCGGACATGATCTAGTTGTCTAAGGTCTTCCAAGATGGTCGCCAGCGGGGAACATAGTTTACCACTTGACCCCATAGGAAAACATATTCGTAAATCTCATTCTGATAACTATCAGGCCCATTGGAAGCAGCCTTGGTCACAACAGTCTTTGGTAGGCTACTTTGACAAAATTGTCCTGCAAGTATGCATCAAATCCAAAATGGCCACCAGCGTTTAGTTTTACATTGGACCCTATGGGAAACATTCAAAGATCTTCTCTGAAAAAAATGCCAATTTTTCCAAACCTGGTCACAAAAGTCCTTGGATGGAAAATATGTCTGGGAAGTACACAGTTCATCCAGATGGCCGTCAGCGGCGGAATTAGTTTAACATCCTACCCTGTGGGGAAAACACATTCCAAGATCTTCTCTTGCCAATTTGGACCAAACTTTGTCAAAATAGTCCTTAATTGGTGCCTTTGAAAAATGTGTCACATCCAAGATGGTAACATTGTTTAGCATTGGACAAGATGTCAAAGAATTCACAAAGATTTTCCCCTCTGAAACAGTAAAGCCAATTGGATCCAAACTTGGTCACAATAGTACTTGGGTAGTCCTCTTTGAAATATGTTTGGCAAGTCTGCATTTCATCCAAGGTAGCTGCCAACGGAATACTTAGTTTAACATTGTACACTATGCGAAAAAAAAACACATTTAATGATATTCTCCTCTGAGACTATTAAGCCAATTGTAAGCAAACTGGGTCACAATTGTCCTTGGGCAGTGCCTTTAGGGTTTGTGATGTTTTGTTCCTACCTAAGTTGGTCCCCTTCAAAAAAGGTGACCAGTAAGTCTTTACCATATCCAAACTGGTTGCCAACAGGAAATATTGTCTAACTTTAAAGTAAATAACACCAAGGTTTACTAACATACTTGAAAAGGTAATTTGGACTACTTATGTCAGCAATTGCCTAGGTGAGTAATTCAGGCTCTTGTGAGCCTCATGTTACTAGAGCATGTGCAATACATCAAATCAACTTAAATATGTACATCGTGGTAGAGATGTATGCTCTTTATTTTTCTTAGATATGGTGTACTTGTACATGAGATAATATCTCATGTGTACACTTTGTTCAATTACTATTATCTAAAATATAAATTCTAAAACCGAAGGATTAACTCCAACCATCGTAGTTTTGTCCTTAGCTATATTTGATATTACTGATTATTCGGATTTCGTTTGGTTTTATGCATTTTAACATTTTTGAAATTATNGATTTCCTTTGTTTGGGTTCTAGTGCTGCTGATGAGGAATAAATTTCCGAAATGGTCATACAGCTCATTAAAATTATTGCAGTCGGAGTTAACATATATGTGTTATTGTCTCATGTTCATTTGCTCTATATCCTTTCGTAAAATATCGAAACACTTTTTGGGGTGTATTTAAAATAAGGTGTAATGCGAAGTCATAATTTCAAAACGGGAGATAGTAAAACCAAATAAGATAATAAACTTATTCACTTTTTCTTTTGCAAAATGATAGAGTGAAAAAAAAATTAGGATTAAAAAAAATCTGATTTCGGTAAATTTCCTGAAAATCTCAAAGACTTATTATTTTTGACGATTGTACTTAACAACAATACACACCTTTCAGTGATAGCATTTTTAATTTCAATCATGTTTTGATTTCAGATATACGTATTACCTGAATTATAATTTACCCCTGCCCATTTTTTTTTGAATGGTGGTCTGATATCATGTGTAATGGAACAACGGCAGTAATGTGTGTAATGGATAATTAAGTTTTCGGTTTCTACGGAAAGCAAACCAGAAAACTGAAATTTTAGAAAAAGTATTCTACTACATTTTCTTTAGCACATCTGGTTATGCCATGGTGAGCTTTCGCCATCACTTGGCGTTCGTCGTCCGTCCGTCCATCGCCCGTCGTAAACTTTTCATTCAAAGATCTTCTCATCTGAAACCATTTGGCCAATTGGAACTTAATTTGGTGACAATAGTCCTTGGGTGGTCCCCTTTAAAAATTATATCCGATAGGTCTGTACCTCATCCAAGATGGCCGCCAGCGGGAAACATAGTTTTACAATTGGACCCTATGGGAAAACACATTCAAAGATATTCTTCTCAGAAACTACTAGTCCAATTGGAACCAAACTTATATCCGACAGGTCCGTACCTTATCCAACATGGCCGCCGGCGGGGAACATAGTTTTAACATTGGACCAATGAGAAAACACATTCAAAGATCTTCTCAGAAACAACTAGTCCAATTAGAACTTACCTTAGTCACAATGGTCCTTAGATAAACCTTTCCAAAAAAGGTATCCGACAGGTCCTTACCTCATCCAAGATGGCCGCCAGTGGGGAACATAGTTTTAACATTAGACCCTATGGAAAACACATTCAAAGATCTTCTTCTTAGAAAATATTAGTCCAATTAGAATCAAACTTAGTCACAATGGCCCTTAGATGGTCCCTTCTAAAAAAAGGTATCTGACAGGTTTTGTACCTCATCCAAGATGGCCGCCAGCGGGGAACATAGTTTTAACATTAGACCCTTGATTTATTAACAAAAATAGCTACAAAAGTTTTATTGTTCATACAGAAATATTCTTTGTATTACTAGAAATTGTACTATATATATCAAATAGTTATAATTATGTACATCAACACACTTTTTCGGAAGTGTCTATAATTTAGGGAAAGATATAATGAAAAGAGAAAAATCTAAAAAGGGAGATAATTAAACTAAGGGAGGTTATAAACTTAATTTTCGTTTCAAACATATTATAATTACAGCAATTTATGAGGACAACCTTTACCACTTCTCTTTTTAGTTCACCTGGCTAATGCCAGGGTGAGCTTTTGCCATCACTTTGCGTCCGTCGTAAACTTTTCATTCAAAGATCTTCTCTTCTGAAACTACTGGGCCAAATGGCACCAAACTTGGCCACAATAGTCCTTTGATGGTCCCTTACAAAAAAGGCTGTTTTTCAGGTCCGCCCGATATCCAAGATGGCCGAGGGCGGGAAACCTAGTTTTAACATTGGACCCTATGAGAAAACATGTTCAAAGATCTTCTTCTCTGAAACTACTGAGCCAATTGGTACCAAACTTGGCCACAATAGTCATTTGCTGGTCCCTTACAAAAAAACTGTTTTTTAGGTCCGCCCGATATCCAAGATGGCGGCCAGCGGGAAACATAGTTTTAACATTGGATCCTATGGGAAAACACATTCAAGGATCTTCTTCTCTGAAACGATTCAGCCAATTGGCACCAAACTTTATAAACTTAATTTTCGTTTCAAACATATTATAATTACAGCAATTTATGAGGACAACCGTTACCGCTTCTCTTTTTAGTTCACCTGGCTAATGCCAGGGTGAGCTTTTGCCATCACTTTGCGTCCGTCGTCCGTCGTAAACATTTCATTCAAAGATCTTCTCCTCTGAAACTACTGGGCCAATTGGCACCAAACTTGGTCACAATAGTCCTTAGATGGTCTCCTTCAAAAAAGTTGTTTTTCAGATCCGCGCAATATCCAAGATGGCCGCCAGCGGGGATCATAGTTTT
>MJUU01048204.1:27079-44268 GCA_002080025.1 Modiolus philippinarum | reverse complement strand
CTCTGAAACTACTTGGCCAATTAAAACCAAACTTGGCCTCAATAGTCCTTAGATGGTCCCCTGCAAAAAAGTTGTTTTCAGATCCATGCGATATCCAAGATGGCCGCCAGCGGGGATCATAGTTTTGACATTGGACCCTATGCAAAAATACTTTCAAAGATCTTCTCCTCTGAAACCACTTGGCCAATTTGAACCAAACTTGGCCACAATAGTCCTTAGATGGTCCCCTGCAAAAAATTTGTTTTTTTTCAGATCTGCACGATATCCAAGATGGCCGCGAGCGGGGATCATAGTTTTAACATTGGACCCTATGAGAAAATTCTTTCAAAGATCTTCTCCTCTGAAACCACTGGGCCAATTAAAACCAAACTTGGACACAATAGTCCTCAGATGGTCCCCTGCAAAAAAGTTGTTTTTCAGATCCGCGCGATATTCAAGATTGCCGCCAGCGGGGATCATAGTTTTAACATTGGACCCTATGGGAAAATACTTTCAAAGATTTTCCCCTCTGAAACTGCTTGGCCAATTAAAACCAAACTTGGCCACAATAGTCCTCAGCTGGTCCCCTTCAAAAAAGTTGTTTTTCAGATACGCGCTATATCAAAGATGGCCAGCAGCGGGGATCATAGTTTTAACATTGGACCCTATGGGAAAATAATTTCAAAGATTTCTCCTCTGAAACTACTGGGCCAATTAAACCAAAAATGGCCACAATAGTCCATAGATGGTCCCCTGCAAAAAAGTTGTTTTTCAGATCCGCGCTATATCCAAGATGGCCACCAGCAGGGATCAATGTTTTAACATTGGACCCTATGGGAAAATACATTCAAAGATCTTCTCTGAAACTTTTCAGCCAATTGGAACCAAACTTGGCCACAATAGTCTTTAGGTTGCCACTCTGCAAAAGAGTTGTTTTTCAAGTCTTTGCTTTATGCAAGATGGCTGCCAGCGGAGAACAGATTTAACATTTGACCCATTAGGAAAACATTAAAAGATCTTCTCCTGAAATTACTTGGCCAATATTGAAAACATACTTGGTCACAACGGGCCATAAGTGTTCCAGTTTGAAAAATTTGCCTGGCTTGTCTGCATCGCATTCAAGATGGCCCCTGTGGGGAACATAATTTAAACTTGAGACCTATCGGAAGCCTATCGCAAAGCATTTAAAGTTGTTCTCCTCTGAAAATATTTAGTCAATTGGAACCAAAATTAGACTCAATGGTCCCCTTCAAGAAAGATGACAGTAGAACTGCAACCAAATGCAAAATAGCTGCCAGTTTGGAATATAGTTAAACTTAAGATAAAATAACATCAATGTCTATTAACAAATTTGAAAATAATGCCCTTAAAACATTGGGATTATTTGAACTGCATATGCCAGGCGTGGCCCAGGTGAGCGATACAGGCTCTTGAGAGCCTCTTGTTTTCAAGAGGTCCCTTAATGTTTTGATTTCAGCCATTTGTATTACTTTGAATATAAGGGGAAGCCCTGCCCAAATTTGTTTTTTGAATTGTGGTCTGTTATAGGTTGTAATGGATGTTCCATGGAAACCAAACAAGAAAACTGAAATTTTAGAAAAGAAAAGTATACCGCTACATATTTTATTTACAGTTTCAGCAATATGTATAATCTAGATTATGAGGGCAACCTCTACCCAATTTTTTTCTTAAAGGGGCTCAAAATGTATTCAATTTTAGCAATTTTATGTATTATAAAGATTTTAATGGGAACCGCTGCCCAATTTTTTTGAATGGGGGTTTAATATGGGATAAAATGGATGATGGAGTTTTCAGTTGCCATTTACACCAAACAAGAAAACCTGAAATTTTAGGGAAAAAAGTACAATTTTTAAAATATAAATTTTGAATTCCAATTCAAGGTTGCCTTTAGCAACATAGCTGAAACTCTAGATCTGGACCGTATTGGAATTGCCATTTATCTCTGCATGTAAATCATCACCCAGGTGAGCGATACAGTCTCTTGAGAGATTCTTGTTTTATTATGTTAACTAGATTAGGAGAGGAACCCCTGTCCAAATTTCCTTTTTTAAGGAGAGCTTGAAATGTTTGATTTAGCAATACCTATTACCTAAATTATAAGGGGAGCCCTTGCCCATTTTTAATGGCAGTCTGAAATGGTTGTAATGAATATTGGAGCTTTAGATTTCCATGGAAACCAATTATGATACTGAAATTTTAGAAAAAAAGTATTCTGCTAAATATTTATATATATTCACTACATAAAAAGAGGAAATTCTTGCCCTAATGTTTAAAAGGGGGACTCCAAATGTTTCCTTTCAGCAATGTATATATATTACCTAAATTATACGGGGATCCCCTGCCCAATTTTTTTCAATGCTGGTCTGAAATGGGTTGTAATTGATAGTTGAGCTTTCAGTTGCCAAGGGAACCAAACCAGAAAAACTGAAATTCTAGAAAAAAATTTGCTACATATTTTTATAATGTTAACTAGATCATAAGGGGAACCCATGCCCAAATTTCTTTTTGTAAGGAGGACTTTGAATGTTCGATTTCAAAAATATATATTACCTAAATTATTTGTTCTCTATCAGTTTTTAAACATCTTTGAGTTTCTGGTCTTCCAAACGTTTAGATTTTATCTGCACTAAAGAGACATAAGTTGTCGAAATGCGCATATGCAGAAAGTAAATTCACANTAACTTCGGTATTTAGTCATTTATAAGGAGAATCCCTGTCCATTTTTATGCCCCCGCCGTTAGGCGACGGGAGCATTAAGTTTTACCCTTGTCCGTACGTACGTCCGAAATTTTCGTCAAGGATTTCTCAGCTTGTTTATGCAAGAATGATTTGATATTTGGTATGAAGCTTTGGTATGATGAGTTATACCGTGTCTCCTCCTTTCAAGTCCGCCACTTATCTACTTCCTGTTTGTCGATATATCTGTATGGCAGGGGCATCCGTGTCCCATGGACACATTTTCTTTTATTTATTTTATTTTTTATTGATTTTTTTAATGGTGGTCTGAAATGGGTTGTAATGGATATTGGAGCTTTAGATTACCATGGAAACCAAAATAGAAAACTGAAATTTTAGAAAATGATTTTATACACCCGTCTTCGACGGGACGTATTATGGTTTACCGGTGTCCGTTCGTCCGTCCGTCCACACGTCGTACTCTATCTAACGAACGCTTTGAACATTTTTCTTGAAACTTTGCATGATTGTTGGGTATGACGGAAGAAAGCTCCCTATATTTTTATTTTGTCGTCGGATTTTTCGTTCCAAGCTTGAAATTGCAATTTTCGTCCACATGTTGCACTCTAACTAGAGAACGCGTTAAACATTTTTCTTGAAACTTTGCAGGATTGTTGGGTATGACAGAAGAAAGCTCCCTATCATTTATTTTGTCGTCGGATTTTTCGTTCCAGAGTTATGGGACTTTGATTATTTCAAAAAAGCTTGAAATTGCAATTTTCGTCCACATGTCGTACTCCAACTAGAGAACTCTTTGAACATTTTTCTTGAAACTTTGCAGGATTGTTTGGTATGACGGAAGAAAGCTCCCTATTGTTTAATTTTGTCGTTGGATTTTTCGTTCCAGAGTTATAGGACTCTGATTATTTCAAAAAAGCTTGAAATTGCAATTTTCCTCTACATACGAAAAGAAAAGGAAATGGGGTAAATGTCAAGGAGACAACATCCCATATCCAGGTTAAAACGACCCAAAACAAAACATCTAGGGGTCACCATATGGTCTTCAACACAGTGAGGAACCTCACACCATATAGTAAGCCCTAAATGGCCCGAAAGGTAAAAAAGTGAATAAATCAATGGAAACAAACCACATCGAATAACACAAATATCAAGAAACTAAAATTTTATAAGAAGACAAGGACAAGCCAATGACCAACATATTACTGACTTGGGACAGGCGCAAAAATTGCGGTGGGGTTAAACTCGTTTTATTGGATCCAAACCCTCCCCCTAGTATGGTGAATGGCTAAAAATAAATACACAAAAATACTCACAGTAAAAATCAACCTAGAAAAAAGTCCAACTTATCAAGACGAGTACTCTTACAATAAAGTACATAAAACATGAAGACAATACACACAGGTACTGTCCGGACAAATGCTCGCAGTTACTGACAGCTGGCTAAGGACATAATTTCCGTTGACTATGATATCAAGCCTTCTTACATATGAAATTTCAATTGAAATACTTCTAAATAGATTTGGTATAACAACATCATCAATTATGAAAGAAGAACATGATATTGTGCAATGCCAAATACTGCCAATATGAAAAATTGTTTAAATTTAGTTATGGTGTAAAGCATTTAGAAGATGATCAATATTTTTGCCAACAAAAACCATAAGTAAAGATTTAACAACAATGCTGTATTTATATCCTTTATGAATAAGTTTGTTCTACGGATTAATAAGTTTGGAAGGACAATATTTGAATTTATGCGCTTTGTAAATGATATTACCATAGAAGTTTGGATGTGAAATGCCCTGATGTATAAGAGCCCTGCATGTAGAACCAAATTTTCTTAATAAGTCAATGTATCTATAATAAAATTTAGAGAATGTTTTTATCAATTTATGATATCTATACCCTTGATGCAGAAGTTTTTCAGTTAGACAAAGATTTCGGTCGTTGAAGTCAGAAACATTATTACGTACTCGTGCATATCGAACAAGTTGTGAAATGTAGACCCCGTAAGAAGGGGATAACGGAACATCGCCGTCGAGATGGGCGAAATTGACTATAGGGAATGAGAAATAGGAATACCTATTTTTTGCTGATAGACTGTATCACCGAAAAGTACAAAAATATTATCAAGAAGAAAATTTAATGCTTTTATCATATCCTGACAAGTCCAGTTGGTATATTTGTCATGTTTGTCGTCACTGAAAAACGATTTAAATGTATTGCAACAAATGTACGTACATCCTGATTTTTTAAAGGACCATTTGATCAAATACGAAAATTTCTCTTTCATGAGTGTATGCAGTAATGTAGTATAGAGGTTAGAAAAATCATAGCTATCGACAGAGGTGTATGCTTCATTAACATTTCGAAGTCTTTCCAAAACTTCTACCGATTTTTTAACACTCCAAAAGTAGTTAATTCCACTATATGCTAAAGTTGATGACGAGATTTTTTATGGTAGTAAGTGCACTTGTCAATAAAACAGAAATATGTGTAGTTGAACATTTACTTGATGCCGAAATAAAACGAAATTTGAAAGGATTTTTGTGTAGTTTAGGAAGCCAATACATAGTAGTCTTACTCTAACTGGATAACACTTTGAACATTTTTCTTGAAACTTTGCAGGATTGTTGGATATGAAGGTAGAAAGCTCCCTATTGTTTTATTTTGTCATCGGATATTTCGTTCAAGAGTTATGAGACTTTGATTATTTCAAAAAAGCTTGAAATTGCAATTTTCGTCCACATGTCGGATGTTTCGTTCCAGAGTTCTGGGACTTGCATTATTTCTAAAAAGTTTGAAATTGCAATTTTGCTCAGCATGTCTTACTCTAACTGGATAAACACTTTGAACATTTTTCTTGAAACTTTGCAATATTGTTGGATATGAAGGAAGAAAGCTCCCTATCGTTTTATTTTGTCGTCGGATTTTTGTTCCAGAGTTATGGGACTTTGACTATTTCAAAAAAGCTTGAAATTGCAATTTTCGTCCACATGTTGCACTCTAACTAGAGAACGCTTTGAACATTTTTCTTGAAACTTTGCAGGATTGTTGGGTATGACAGAAGAAAGCTCCCTATCGTTTAATCTTGTCGTTGGATTTTTCGTTCCAGAGTTATGGGACTTTGATTATTTCAAAAAAGCTTGAAATTGCAATTTTCGTCCACATGTCGTACTCTAACTAGAGAACTCTTTGAACATTTTTCTTGAAACTTTGCAGGATTGTTGGGTATGACGGAAGAAAGCTCCCTATTGTTTTATTTTGTCGTTGGATTTTTCGTTCCAGAGTTATGGGACTCTGATTATTTCAAAAAGCTTGACATTGCAATTTTCCTCTACATGTCTTACTCTTATTGGATAACACTTTGAACATTTTTCTTGAAACTTTGCAGGATTGTGGGATATGAAGGAAGAAAGCTCCATATTGTTTTATTTTGTCATCGGATTTTTCGTTCCAGAGTTATGAGACTTTGATTATTCCAATAAAGCTTGAAATTGCAATTTTCGTCCACATGTCGTCGGATTTTTCGTTCCAGAGTTATGGGACTTTGATTATTTCAAAAAAGCTTGAAATTGCAATTTTCGTCCACATGTCGTACTCTAACTAGAGAACTCTTTGAACATTTCTCTTGAAACTTTTCAGGGTTGTTGGGTATGACAGAAGAAAGCTCCCTATTGTTTTATTTTGTCGTCGGATTTTTCGTTCCAGAGTTATGGTACTCTGATTATTTCAAAAAAGCTTGAAATTACAATTTTCCTCTACATGTCTTACTCTAACTGGATAACACTTTGAACATTTTTCTTGAAACTTTGCAGGATTGTTGGATATGAAGGAAGAAAACTCCCTATTGCTTTATTTTGTCGTCGGATTTTTCGATCCAGAGTTATGAGACTTTGATTATTTCAAAAAAGCTTGAAATTGCAATTTTCGTCCACATGTCGTCGGATGTTTCGTTGCAGAGTTATGGGACTTTGATTATTTCAAAAAAGCTTGAAATTGCAATTTTCGTCCACATGTCGTACTCTAACTAGAGACCTCTTTGAACATTTTTCTTGAAACTTTGCAGGATTGTTGGGAATGACAGAAGAAAGCTCCCTATTGTTTTATTTTGTCGCCGGATTTTTCGTTCCAGAGTTATGGTACTCTGATTATTTCAAAAAGCTTAAAATTGCAATTTTTGTCCACATGTCGTACTCTAACTAGAGAACGCTTTGAACATTTTTCTTGAAACTTTGCAGGATTGTTGGGTATGACGGAAGAAAGCTTCCTATTGTTTTATTTTGTCGTTGGATTTTTCGTTCCAGAGTTATGGGACTTGCATTATTTCAAAAAAGCTTGAAATTGCAATTTTCCTCTATATGTCTAACTCTAACTGGATAAACACTTGGAACATTTTTCTTGAAACTTTGCAGTATTGCTATATATGAAGGAAGAAAGCTCCCTATTGTTTTAATTTCTCATCGGATTTTTCGTTCCAGAGTTATGAAACTTTGATTATTTCAAAAAAGCTTGAAATTGCAATTTTCGTCCACATGTCGTACTCTAACTAGAGAACGCTGTAAACATTTTTCTTGAAACTTTTCAGGGTTGTTGGGTATGACAGAAGAAAGCTCCCTATTGTTTTATTTTGTCAGCGGATTTTTTGTTCCAGAGTTATCAGACTTTGATTATTTCAAAAAAGTATGAAATTGCAATTTCTGTCTACACATTGATATTTAAGACATCACTACCCCTAAACCAATATACATTTTTGACTGTTCTATTTGATACATATAAGAAGTCCCTTGTCATGTTTGTTCATATAGAGTTTTTAATTTCAAGAATCGTTCAATCCGTTTGCTTAAAAGTGGGGGCGGGCGTATCATGCACTCTTGGCGCAGCTGCTTATTTTTTAATGATTTCAGCAATATGTATTTACTAGATTATAAAGGGAACCCCTGTCAACTTTTTTTGAAGGGGGCCAAAAATGTTTGATTTTAGTAATAAGCATTATAAAAATATGAGGGGAACCCCTGCCAAATTGTTTTTTTCATTTGTAGTCTGATATTGGTTGCAATGGATAGCGGAGCTTTTGGTTGAAATGGAGAGCAATCAAGAACACTGAAAATATAGAAATAAGTATTCTGTTTCATATTTTTTTTGTGATTACAGCAATATGTATTAACTAGATTATAAGGGAAACCCCTGTCTATTTTTATCCCCGCAACGCGGTGCGGGTATATGGTAATCCTGGGTGTCCATCTGTCTGTCCGTCAGCCTTGTAGGGGCTGTAGCCAACTTATTTCTCATTGGATTTTGATAATATTCATACAGTAGCTTTAGTCTAAGGATGTCTCAAGCGAGTTAAAAGATGAGTCCTTTTCGAACATTTTTGTAGGAGTTATGCCCCTTTTAGACTTTGAAAATTGATATGATATCCTTGTAAGCGCTCTAGTTTTTTATACCACGCCACACGTAGTGGCGAGGTATTATGTGATACCCCAAGTCGTGTGTCCGTCCGTCCGTCTGTCCGTCCGTCCGTGTGTCTGTCCGTCCGTCCCCCGAAGGTTTCCGACTGATAACTTGTGAACGAAATAACATAAGGTCTTCAAACTTAGTATGTAACTTCTTTACCACAAAACTCAGGCTAAGTTCGATTTTGGGTTCAGAGGTCCAAGGGGTNTTCCGACTGATAACTTGTGAATGAAATAATATATTGTCTTCAAACTTGGTATGTAATTTGTATACCACAAAACTCAGGCCAAGTATGATTTTTGGTTCAGACGTCCAAGGGGTTCTGGAGTTATGCCCCTTGAAACTTTGAAATTTTGTGGAACGTGGCGGGGTATCATGTGATGCACCATTACTATTTTTTGAAAGAGGGACTCAAAATGTTTGATTTCAACAATATATATATTACCGAAATTATATGGGGATCCAATATATTACCTTAATTACAAGGGGAACCCCTGTCCAGTTTTTTTTCCCGATTCTTATCTTGCGTGGTACTTAAGTAGGCTCACTCCTGATGTTGTTTATATCAAGGATTTCTTGAAACCTATTTAAATTGATTAAGCATTGTAAACTTACTGAAATGGTAAAAAGAAATATATTGGTCTGTGTGCTTTTAACCGAGATAGAAAACACTAAATATTTGGCGGGAAATTGGTCTCTTACTTTAACATCAGGACTATTTTATACCCGACACAACGAAGTTGCGGAGGGTATAATGTTTTTGACCCGTCTATCTGTCTGTCCGTCTGTTCGTCTGTCCGTCCGTCCGTCAGTCCTGCTCTTGTCACTGCAACTCCGCTGCAATCGCTTGACGGATTGCTTTCATATTCAAAAGGATTGCTGGTCATGATGTTTAGATATGCATACTATGCCATATATGATTTGATAATTTTTTGGGAGTTATGGTACTTATACTTTTTTCAGTTAAAATGCCAAAGTAACATCTTGTCACTGCAACTTCTCTGAAACCGCTTAATGGATTGCTTTCATATTTGGAAGGATTGCTGGTCATGATTTGTAGATGTGCATACTCTACTGCTTTATTGAGATTTGATTATTTTTATGGGAGATTGGATTTAAACTATTTTCAGCTAAAACAGCAAGTATCATGTCCGTCCGTCCGTCAGTCCTGTTCTTGTCACTGCAATTCCTCTTTAACCGCTAGACGGATTGCTTTCATATTTAGTAGAATTGTTTGTCATGATGTGTAAATATGCATACTATACCAACATATTGATTGGATAATTTTTGTGGGAGTTATGGGACTTAGACTATTTTCAGTTAAAATGCCACAATATCATCTTTTCACTGCATCTTTCCTGAAACCACTGAATGGATTGCTTTCATATTTGGTAGGATTGTTGGTCATGATGTGTAGCTGTGCATACTCTACTGCCTTATTTATTGGATTATTTTTTTGAGAGTTATTGGACTTAGACTATTTTCAGCTAAAACAGCAAGTATCATCTGGTCACTGCAACTCCTCTGAAACCCTTTCAATTATCTTTTTATGTATAATATTGCTTATAGGGTACTTTTGGTGTTCAATAATGCGGGATTTTCTGATATGTTGGGGCGTGGGGTATGTGAGCTTGCCCAATAAGGTTCTTTAATTTGTCTAAAAGCAAGGAAGTTATACCAAGAATTTTATGAAAACTTGTCAGATGTCTTAATTTGACCTATAGAAGACAGTCACGAAATAAAAAAATGGGGGTCCGTGTGCAAAATTCTTAAAGCTATTGAACTGGAGAAAACTGAAATCTGACATGATGAGTGAGCCACCTTGATAGGGCAGCTTCGATGATTTTTTTCTAAAAAGTTGTTTTTAACGATTTCAGCATTAACAATGAAGGGATATGGAGTAAATATGTATTAACTAGATAATAAGGAGAACTTCTTCTGCCATTGTTTATGCCCCCCGGATCTTTAGATCGGGGGCATATTGTTTTTGCCCTGTCTGTCTGCCTGTATATATGTGTGTTTGCCTGTCCGTCTGTCCGCAACTTTAACCTGGCTCATAACTTTTAACTAGATGTGATAGGACCTTCATATTTGATATGTGTATTGAGCATGTGAGGCTGAACTCCATTATGCAAATTTCACTAAGGTCAGGTCACAGAGGTCAAAGGTCAAAATCTAGATTTTGCTATAGCTTGTTAATTGCAATTAATAGAGACTTGATATTATATATGTAAACTGATCTAAAAAAAAGCTTAATACAAATCCACCCAAAAAATGGTTTCATAAGGGGCAAAATCTTATGGGAATTAATAGAATAAATAAGAAAAATAGTTTTGGTAGTTTTGACAACATTAAAGGGGGCTGCCAACTCATAAAAATGCAAGTAGAAAGCAAAGTGGAATTTTATGTTTCTATCCAGAAAATAACTACTAAAATCTTTCAGAATTTGTGTTGCATCGCTTTATACAGATGACTTCTAACAATGAAATAAATTGCATCTTCGTAGAAGAACCACAGTTTATTGAAGCTTTCTATAAAGCCAAGTTTCGCAGACGTACGGGACACTTTTATTGTAAAAATAATATCTCTTCTAAACAATATCATAAAAAATTCAATTCAAATACATGTTCATACTTTTAGATAAAAGATACAGCAAACGAACTTTGATTGCACGAATTTTGACAGATTTTGACAATTTTTGAAGGTTTTTTTTTTTGGTTAAAATCCCGGAACCAAATCAAACGAACTACAATTTGGTAATGCAAGTCTTTTACACTCGCAAAATAAAAAAAAATGGGTTTGGTTCTCTTTGCATCTATCCAAGTGCATTTATTGTTATAAACTGCTTAAATGGACAAAAAAAAGTTATTAACAGCAATGTTCGACTGCTAATATGCATAATGATATATATTTTTATTCCTAGGAAGTGTACGTTTCAAGAACCACTTTACACGGTTTCCTCAATATTTGAGCATACTTTGTAATAGCCCATCATCGGAACAAAATTCATGACTAAATGGCAATATTTCTTTTAAATACTATTTTTCATAAGTAAAAAAATCTCGTCAAGGAGTATCACGTATAACTTTTTTCTATACTAGAGGCAATTTAAGTCCCTATTACGCTTCCTTTTATTCAGGGAAATTCGAATACTCAGAAAAAAGGTCAATAGTTGGCGCAATTATTTTTTTTCTCTCGGCAAGATGTGTGCGTGATTTGAATTGTTAAGCCGATATGAATTTACCTGAAAAGGCACATATCAACAAAAAAACATTTTTGAGTACATATTTATGATAAATTCATGCATATTGTTCACCTCTTGTTGAAGACCCTCAGGCGACATCAAGATGTAGACAGGAATAAAAGCCCTGTCCTTGATAAACTGGAGTTTCTATGTATCGTGTGCGTTTTTGTCACATGTACATTCACTCCATATCCTTTCATTTTTCCTATTCCAATCGCGGCAGGCGTCTCCTAAGTTACAGTATGTACGTTGTAAAGGAATTTGATCTTTTGAACTTTCCGTACCGTTTTTGCGACGGTGGGACCTAGTAATGGTCAGCGTCAGTCCGTCCGTCCGTCCGTCTGTCACACTTTTGTGGACGCAACTCCTCAGAAACCGCTGGTCAGAATTCATTCAAATTTTACAGGATTGGTGGTCACTATTAGTTCTAGATCATACCGCATCGCCTTTTTGATTCGTCAAATTTTGTGGAAGTTATGAGACTTTGATTATTTCCTCATTGTTATACTATGGCACATTTTGTGGACGCCACTCCTCAGAAATCACTACTCAGATTTCCTTCAAATTTTCGAGGATTGTTAGTCATAGCAATTTATTTGTGCAATATTGGACTGAAACTTTTTGGATATTTAGCATTTAACATATTTGACATTAAAAGCAGGATATTAAGCATAAAATCTCAGGTTTGGTATTTTTTAATAACAAAAATAGCAACAAGTTTTATTGTTTAAAAAGAAATGTTCCTTTTCTCACTAAAACATATACTATACGACAAATTAGCTCAAATATGTACATCATAACATTTTTTGGGTGTCTTTAACTAAAAAAATAGATGTAATGAGAAGTCATAATTTTAAAAAGGGAGGTAATAAAAACAAGGAAGGTAATCAACTTATTCACTATTTCTTTTGCAAAGTTGTCAAAGGCTTTCAGTGATGCTGTTTTTTTTCAAACATTTTTTTATTTCAGCATTATGTATTATTACTTATATTACAAGGGGAACCCCTGCCCCAAATGTTTTTGAATGGTGGTCTGAAATAAGTTGTAATGGATAGTGGAGCCATGGAAACCAAACCAGGAAATTGAAATTTTGAGAAAAAAAAAAGGATTCTGCTTGATATGTTTTTCAATGATTATATTTATATTAAAAGGGGAACTCCTGCCCAAACTCTTTCTTTGCAAGTGGTACCCCTGCCCCCCCTTTTTTTTCAGTGGTTGTCTGAAATAACAAAATACCGAGCTTACTGTGAATTTAGGTTCTGCATATGCGCATTTCGACAACTAATGTCTCTTCAGTGCAGATAAGATCAAAATATTTGGAAGTCCATAAACCGAAATAGGTGTAAAACTGATAGAGAACAAATAACCAATAAGATCTAAATAGAAAAGCTAAAATCAGCAAAGGACAGAGCTATGCAAGAGGGAGATACTCCTTAGTTTTAAACAAAATTTACTAAAATTTAGATAGTACATGTTTCCAAATAAATTCGGTCTTCGGGCCAGCACCGAAGTACTGGCTACTGGGTCGGTGAATACCCTCGAGGACTAACAGTCCACCAGCAGTGGCATCGGGTTGTAATGGATAGTGGAGCTTAAGGTTACCATGGAAGTCAAACAAAAAATCTGAAATTTTAGAAAAAACTATTCAGATTCATATTTTTTACAATTTCAGCAATATGTACTATCAAAATTACAATGGGAACCCCTGCCCAATTTTTTTTCTATGGTAGTCTGATATGGGTTTTTAAGTTTCTTGTGCGGCGGGGGACATATGGCTAGGTGTTGCAATCTTGTTACTTTAGTAATATTACCTCTATTTAAAGAAATGTTTATCTGGTATATTGTATATTCATGAGCGTACTGCAATGAGATGTAGATTAAGTAAGAATTTTGTTTCAATCTAGAGAAGTAAGGCCCATTACGCTTACAATATTTGATTGAAATAGGGCGTCATCTTATTTTTTTCTTTACTTGTCAACCATCATGGGTTACGGATCGAGTTAATTAATCTTTCCTGCTCATATACATATTTGACTTTTTCTGAACGTTTGTATATAAGGACCCTCTTAAAAGCAGTTGTTTGGGCCTATATTGCAAAATTATTAAGATAAACCTTTGAATCCTTACCTTTTATTGAAATTGTTTTCATGGCTGCATTTATTTTGTAGGATAGATTCTACACTATATTGCCAAGACCTGAAGAAACAACATCCCACAGACACACATCCGTGATCATACTCATGAAAAAGAGTCTTTTTTACTTTTTATTATCATCAAATAAAAAGTTTTGTTGTCACTTTTATTTATACTTTGGTTTTTTTTTTGTTGAAAAAGAATTTAATTGCCTGAACCAGAATGGATTTGCCATTCATAACAATTTTCGTGCATGTATGTTTGAATATGGAATGAAAATTATAGATATTCATAGTTTTTTATTAAGAAATGGACTCTCTGACTTATGATTTGACAAACTTGTGGTAATGTAGTACACTATTTTGGATGTAAAGAATAGCAGTAGGTTAAATACCACAGATGTCCTCAACCCCTTGTTTGTTAACATTTCTTTTAGAAAATTTCAACAAATGTTTCGTTTGACCCTCAGTCCACTCAGGGAACTGTATAACTAAGAGGGAATAGAAACGCGGCATACTTCAAAGACGGTGTCTTCTGGCTATTCCAACATTTTAAAAACATATATTCTGGATATTCCTACATGCAGAGAACAATGGATGTTGTTTTAGTGCGTTTAGTGGGTTTTGTTGTTTTAGTAATTATTGTCTAATTAATTTTACAGGTAAATTTGGGATTCAAAAAATTGAATTTAAACATTTTATTAGTAAACATGTATTGTGATTCAACATTGGATTTATACATTTTATTAGCAAAAAAGTTCGGTTTTTTGACAAACTTATAACTTTTTCATGGTAATAAAAAAAATAAATAAAAGATAGACTTGAATAGATATATTCAGATATTCAGATAGATGTTGAAATATTTGAAAAAAAAACATACAGACTGAAAATTAGATTTAGTAAATTAATAAACAAATTTTAATTTTTTAAAAAGTTTATAAGTTTGTTTTAAATATTTTGGAAATACATTTAAAACTGATTCTGAAAATATTTATTTACATTAATTTGTAAGCATTAAATGAGATTGAGTCAACTGTATTCAAATAACATGTTTGGAAATTTGTGATAAATGTTTATAAATCTTCTGATAATTAATTCATTCAATTATAAATGATGAAATTTATTATAAATATTGTAAATATGTTAATTTCTGTGATTGAAGTCATTTTCAGTTTACTATGGCAAAAGCACCAAACAACACCTGCTTTGGTAATCTTCTTCATCTTATGTATTCAAAAGAGCTTGAAATTAAGGATACTACAGATACTTGTACATCGGCCTCGTTCCATGACCCTCGAATCAGAAGTTTTACGGCCGACATTACGGTTTTGTGTGTATTGTTATCATGAATATTGAATATTTAATAAAATTATGAAAAAAATTATGATTTTGCATTTGTTACGAATACAAATGACAAATAAACACTTGCAAGATAAAATTCATTAGAATTTTCACATGAAAACTTTACAGACAAAATAGAATTTCATTAAAACAACAAAAATTGGACAGGTTATTTCAACACAAGTAAAATTCCAATTAAACTTTTGTTTTTACAGTATACACAAACTTAATAGCTTGTTTATACAACCGTTCTGACTATTCCTACATGGATTTTATAATTTTTACCTTTAAATCTAAGAATGTTGGAATAGCCAGAATAAACCTTCAAAGACAAATCTGTCATGCATCTCTGTCTCGGGCGACGTGATAATCACTCCCCGTAGTGTCATAAGATAATTAATAACTGTTAGCGTAATGCGAATATTTGGGTCCTCTCCGCCATCGATTTCATTTTACATTGTACAGTAAAGATTCCGTACCCCATCTAACGTCTGTGTGTTGGTTGCGTCCGTCTTCCTTTCTGGTGTTGGGTGCCGAAATCAGTCGAGGGTGGCCGAATGGTAAACAAAGTGTTGAGCAATGAAAATGTCAAGAAACCGAAAGAAAAAGATCACTTTATTATTACTAGCATGATGAAATAAATAAAACGTCATAAAAAGAGCTACTTTGTCTTTTAATTTTATATGGCTTTTTCCACAACCAAAACAATCTATACGAAAAGGTAACTTGAGAAATGTCATGGAAAACTTGAAGGGCTTCACTGTCTTTTCGCAAAAATTTGTCCTTGCTTTTCGTTTTTGTCGCTAGTTTGTACATATCGTCGTCATATGTACATGTCATCACCCAGTTAGCATATAATTAATATAGCAATCATTAGAGATGTCATAATTGAAATGGACCCCGAGGGAACCCCGGGGTATAGAAATAGGACCCAGTATCTCCGGCTTGCGGGGTGTGACCCCTCCTAAACGGAGGCTGACCCCGAGGGTCCCGGGATATAGAAATAGGACCCATTCCGTGGTTGTGCGGGATTAATAAATACACAACCCATCTTTCGGATGGGATGTAAACTCAGGTCCACATGTTGGAAGAAATGCCACGCTTCCTGCACGTTAAAGAACCCTTGTAGCAAGCTCTTTTTGGGGTGGTCCGTAGGTGATCGGCTACAAGGCTAAATTCCCCGCCCTTGACGATTTCACCCTACTTTTCCAGTGGCAGTCAGAATGTCCCGTCCCATGGCCATTTCCATACCCCAAAGTGATTATTTATCAACAAACTTGTTCTCGTCTTGATATAGCTGAAATATTGCTGAGTAGACATTAAACAATATTCAATCAATCAATCAATCATAATTGAAATGTTCCTACTTAAATTTACGACTATTTCATCTCACAGGTGCTTGAGGACAGGACCCTGTATTGGGCCCCTATGGTCCCTCCCCCTTTTTATATTATTTAATCCATTTAATGCACATTGATAGTACAATAGGAAATTGACTATAGATATATGTTATATTAGTACAAAATAGCAAAAATAAATAGCCAATATTGAAAAATGGATTAAATAATATAAAAGGGGGAGGGACCATAGGGGCCCAATACAGGATCCTGCCCTCATCTGAACAATTTTGTCAAGTCCTTGTCACATAAATTATTAATTTCAGGTAGATAACATACACAGGTGTGCCGGATATAATTGACACCCGCACATACATATATGTGTTGATACTGATACTTTTTAATTAACACAGGTTTGAAATGTATAGCTATATGATCATAAATTTGTCATTTATTATATTTATTCAATAAACCAGAACAGAAAGAGCGGGAAATTGTTCCGAGTGTATAGATTTTTCATTGAAGTCAAGGATGCCGTCAAGTATTCCGAATGAAAGATTTACACATCGCTCTGTATCTTAACTTGTAAGCCCTGATGTTTGTGTTTATAACCAAAAGAATTGAAAAAAAATCGGCAAAACATTTCTGTTGACATTTCGTTTATAACTTTATAACAAAAAATACGCCTACTTATTGAACTATTTTGTTCATTAACTACTATATGCAGAAGCTCGACCTCAACAAAAACTAGATGTTGTCGGAAACGACAGCTATCCCCGCACTCCCTGTTTGACACAGAAAACAGTTGTTATACACCCTTGGCATAATTTTTTTCATTATCTTTGAAATCTACCTATTGATAGTCATTATTGTTACTAAAAGAATTCTAGGATATATGGTTGCTAAGTAGAATTCCAAAAAATAAGTGGTCTTTGAGACTTTCAGGAAATTAACCAAAATTGGAATAAATATTTTTGATAT
>MJUU01048204.1:4927-25842 GCA_002080025.1 Modiolus philippinarum | reverse complement strand
GACGGACGGACGGACGGACAGACGGAGGGTATTACATTATCCCCGAACTTTCTTCGAAAGTGCGGGGATAAACATTATGGCCGACCAACAAAATTTCTAAAAGATGTCCATTTTTAAAAAATCGTAGCAACCAGCTTCATTAGAATTCGGCCTAATTAATAGTACCAAGCACTAGAATTAGAACCGATTCAATAAATCTGTCCCCACTGTCAGTTTGTGACGCGTATAGCTTTTGTCAGCCTCTGTGCTAAAGAAAACACAATTTCATCAAATGTGGAAGGCAACAGACAAAATTATGTATACATTTATACACAATGTTGCATTTTTGTCATCATTTTACAAAGGAACTGTCAATTATTGATATAGAAGCGAACAATGAACCAGTCACAACATCACAGCATTTGATTGGTCAAGAAGATCAGGTAGGGACACATTTATTGAATCGACCCTATATTTCGCCTTTTATTATGTGTGTTCAAAAAATGAATTAATTGAGTAGTTAATTTTTTATTCGAGAAATTCGAGACGGGGTACAAAATGTGAATGACTTCTCAACTCTACAATGCAAATCTTAGGCAAATTTTGTTTACAAAAAATAAAATAGCAAATTACTTCAATAAAATAGGAGAATTATACCAAGAGGTGGGATATTTTTTCGGCTTTGAAATGTTTTTTTTTCTTATATGGTTACATTGAATACTTATTTGACAAACTATAAAAATATACACCCCATCGACGTATTTGATAAATTATGAAAATGACACGTGATAACAAAACCCAAATTTTTGAAAAAAATAATATTAAATAAGCAAAACATTATATAACAATCATATAAAGCTCAAGCATTAGATCTATATTCTGTCTATCAATGATATTTTTTTCCAAATAAATGGTATTTATAATTTAAAAGAAATTTGAATCATTCAGAAGTACCAATTATTCTCCTAAAATTCCGGATACGAAAAATCGAAAATGGTTTGGAATTGTTCTTAAAAAATCACCAAATGTTAAATATTTGTGCTTAAAAAATACAAATTAAATATAAAATGGAAAAATAATAACTAGTCTTTTGATTTGATATCGATAGGTCATCCGAGCTTTGACGATAATTAAATCACAACTACCAATATCTACTTCAATCGCTAATACACATCACAGGAAGTACTTATCCGTCATGTCTCCGGAGTTTAGTATTGATTTCTACCCCAGACTAGCCTTGGATCCTGGCCCGTTTGCTGTCGCTGCACCAGGGCCAAGTGGATCACAGTTGCATTTGGCTTCTGATTGGTCCTTAAAAATAGTTTTCACAACGGAATTGTGGGATAGCGTCATTTTCAAAACAAAATTAAAATAATAATAAAAAATTAAAATTATAATCATTTTATGGAATGGAATAAGTCATACTTTGTCAAAATACGAAACTCATTCCAATTTAAATTTGCAATTCCAGTGATTGCAAATCTTGTGCCGCCATTTTTGAGAGCTACAAAGTAGTGTGAATACCCAATATGTGCGGAATCGCATGGGAATTAACAAAATCATAATTGTAACTGGATATCTTAGCATGATTTTACACTATTGCAATTTAAAAAACATGGGAATTTCAAAATCCCATGGGAAAATGGAATTTCCCATGGGATATCACCTTTTCCCGTGGGATTTTAAGTTATTCCCATGGGATTATTATTTCCCATGGGATTTTTCTAATTTCCCATGGGAATATTTCAAAATCCCATGGGAAATACTAAAATCCCATGGGAAAGTGCATTTTCCCATGGGATTATAGAATTCTCATGTTTTTTAAATTGTAATTGTGTCAAAGTGTGTTAACATATCCATTAACTAATATGATTTTCGTAAGTCCCATGGAATTTCACATATTTTGGTAATTTACACTAAATGGTAGCTCTCAAAAATGGCGGCACCAGATTTGCAATCAATGGAATTGCAAATTTAAATTGGAATGAGTTACGAATTTGTCTTTTTTAACATCGGTTTGATTGTAAGACCAAGGATTATATCCTTGATTAAATTGAAAAAATGATTGACAAACGGCGAGAGATACCTTCATGCCGATATGCACATAATCCATCTTTAATATTTAATTCCGATCACTCAACACGTAACACACACTTAACATTTAATAAGAATTACAATCGCCACGAGAAAATATGTGGAAATGCGACGAAATCTATACAAATCCGAATAATCGATACGAGTTGAGGTGATTATCGCCATATTTTTTCTTTCTGTTTGTTTACATTCTGTTTTGACATGCGCAGTAGATTCAGGGCTATTTTGCCCTGAATAATTTCTTATCCACCTGGCCCTTGCGCGGTAGCCAGCTTGGGCCAGGATCCCAGGCTAGAGACAGACATGCTTCATCGCGCTACGGGTAGTCTCCTTTGATCTCAAACTTCGTTTCAAATCCCCGTTGTTATCTACATCCCTGGTCCACTACGTTCCCGTGAGGGTTACGACTTGGTCCCATTACCCGTAATGGAGCAGCCCCGGTGTGATTAACACCGGGCAAAATAATGGTACTATTATGAGCTTATCAGACCTTTGATAGTAAAAAAATCTCCCAATTAACATTTTTCCTCCTTAATCAATCCAAAAATATGCATATTCTTCCGTATGAAAAGTGTTGCACATCAAATTGAAAATCTGAAGCGATGACTTTGATTTTGACAGAGACTAATGAATATAATCATAAAATGCTGCCACGGATTCTGCAAATCAATGTCGGTCATAGACCGGAATATAACATTAATATTATCCGGAAATGTCCGGATTTGGTTTTAAAATCCTTCATCTTATCACATTCTAGCTAAGAACATACCGCACTTTCAAAACCATTTTTAAAACAGAAGAATATCTGAAATATGGAAAAGAGAAAGACCGACAACTTTTGACAAAATTTAGAATAAGTTCACATCAATTAAATATAGAAAAGGGCAGATACAACAATCTGAAAATTGAAGATAGAAAATGTGATTTATGCCAACAATCTGTTGAAGATGAAATTCATTTTTTTAGTCCAGTGTGCTAGTTTCCAAAATATAAGGGAACCTTTATTTCAGCAAATTTACAGTGTAAATAAATATTTCCAAAATCACTCTGATGAAAATGAATTTATTTGGCTTCTTGGAAGTGAAGACAAACCTATCATTTTAATATTATTTGAATTATTGAAACAACTATTTCAGAAAAGAGAGTCATTATTGGCATTAAAAAAATAAAATATATATATACTATTTTTTATATATATATATACTATTTTTTTCCTTCTGTCAAACATTAAAAGCATAAGAGTTGTCTCCATTTTGATAAACAAAACATAATTTATTAAAAATTTCCAGGTGGCTATCATTATATTGCAGTAATTGCCTTGATTTATGTGTTTTCTTTTATAAATATTTGTATTTGTATTTCAATCATAATAATCATATATGTTTAATCATTGTCTTTGTATTGTAATGTGCTGTAATGTAGGTATGATTCCATTGTAATTTTTCTGCTCAGTTTAATAAATCTATGTCTATGTCTATGTCATTCAGCAAAATTTATTTCAGAATGGCCGAAACTTGGAAAACAATTTTGAAACCGCTTTTCAAAAAAGAACGTTTTGAGCCACTTAAGGAGATATTTTTACAGGAATATAAGAAACATAAGCAAAAAAATTGATTATGTTTATACATCAGAAGGTATTTCGCTTGCAAATTGAAACAAATTTTGCTCCATTACCGATAATGGGACCAAGTCGTAACCCTCAAGGGAACGTAGTGGACTGAGGGTTACGTCATCGTATCTAATGTTTCGTCTGTAATATCATAACGTTTTCCAATATCGTCGGGAAAACTGACGATTTTATAACAGGTCCTATTTTCTTTGTTTGTTAAATCGTTATTGGTATTTATGTCAGGTTGGTCCATCATATGAATTTTGGAAGTCAACCTTTGTTCATTTTTATACCCCGCCACACGAAGTGGCGAGGTATTATGTGATACCCTCAGTCGTGTGTCCGTCCGTCCGTCCGTCCCCCGAAGGTTTCCGACTGATAACTTGTGAACGAAATAACACAAGGTCTTCAAACTTGGTATGCAAGTCTCAGATCAAGTTCGATTTAAGGTTCAGAGGTCCAAGGGGTTCTGGAGTTATGCCCCTTGAAACTTTGAAATTTTGCGAATTTTAGGGTTTCCGACTGATAACTTTTGAACGAAATAACACAGGGTCTTCAAACTTAGTATGTAAGTTGTTTACCACAAAACTCAGGTCAAGTTCGATTTTTGGTTCAGAGATCCAAGGGGTTCTGGAGTTATGCCCCTTTAAACTTCGAAATTTTGCTATTTTAGGGTTTCCGACTGATAACATGTGAACGAAATAACACAAGGTCTTTAAACTTGGTATGTAACTTGCTTACCACCAAACTCAGGTCAAGTTCGATTTTGGGTTCCGAGGTCTAAGGGGTTCTGGAGTTATGCCCCTTGAAACTTTGAAATTTTGCAAATTTTAGGGTTTTGTACTCATAACTTGTGAATGAAATAACATACTGTCTTCAAACATTGTATGTAAATTGTTTACCACAAAACACAGGCCAAGTATAATTTTGGGTTCAGCGGTACACATCGTTGTGGAGTAATGCTCCTTTTAACTTAGAAATTTTGTGAAACGTGGCGGGGTATCATGTAATCCACCATTACTATTTTTGCTTTGGTATTCGTTTGCCGATGTACAAGTTCCGAAACGACGTGTCTTTTATTTTCAACAATATAAGTTTCTTGGAGATCTCGAAGCTTTACTTTTGATGAAGTAAACGGACAAGAAGTATTCCAATATACAAGTGTCACTATTCATTTTACATAGACTAAGCAACATCTTTATGGTGCAATTCTATGTCCTTAGCTAATATTGGCTTATCATTTACACACTATTGGCTGTTTGTTCTCTGTCAGTTAAACATATTTCGATTTGTTGTCTTCTAAAAGTTGGATATGTTCTGCACTGTGAAGACATGTGTTGTCAAAATGGCCATCCGCAGAAACGAAATTTATAGTTACTGCAGTACAGCTACCAGAAATAGCGTGGATGTGTAACTGGTTTATTTTTATGTCTATTATACTTTAGGAACGGGATTGAGAAAGTGGAGATTTAGGTGTCAAAAATTCTGTTTAACCCCATCGTTGGTTCTTGTAAGTGCCGGCTGTCCCGATTTTCTTTCATTTGTCTTTTGTCTTTTTGCGCTATTCTGTCGTGGCTGTAGTTTTTATTCATTGTATGTTTCCCTGTTATATTTCAATGTTCTCTTGAACTCCATGCACAGTACCTGTGTGTATTGTCTTCATGTTATATGAACTTCATTTTAAAGGTACTAGTGTTGATAAGTTGGACTTTTTTTCTCATTTAATTTTTTACAATGAGTCTTTTTCTGTATTTATTTTTTAGCCATTCACACATAGGTGGAGGTTTAGAAAACAAGTTTAATCCCATTGCAATTTTTGCGCCTGTCCCAGTCAGGAATGGCTTGTCCTTGTCTTCTTATAAAGTTTTAGTTTTTATACCCCGCCACACATAGTGGCGAGGTATTATGTGATAGCCTCAGTCGTTTGTCCGTCCGTCCGTCCGTCCCCCGAAGGTTTCCGACTGATAACTTTTTAACAAAATAAGATACTGTCTTCAAACTTGGTATGTAAGTTGTTTACTCAGACCAAGTTCGATTTTGGGTTCAGAGGTCCAAGGGGTTCTGGAGTTATGCCCCTTGAAACTTTGAAATTTTGTGAATTTAAAAGGTTTCCGACTGGTAACTTGTAAACAAAATAACATACTGTCTTCAAACATTGTATGTAAGTTGTTAATCACAAAACGCATTCCAACGTCGATTGCGGATTCAGAGGTCTAAGGGGTTCTGGAGTTATGTCCGATGAAACTTTGAAATTTTGTGATTTTTAGGGTTTCCGACTAATTACTTTTAAACTAAATAACATGCTGTCTTCAAACTTAGTATATAAGTTGTTTACTACAAAACTTGGGTCAAGTTCAGTTTTGGGTTCAGAGGTTCAAGGGGTTCTGGAGTTATGCATCTAAAACTTTGAAATTTTGTGAATTTTAGGTTTTGGACTAATAACTTTTGAACGAAACAACATACAGCCTATAAACTTGGTATGTGAACTGTTTACCACAAAACTCAGGTCAAGTGTGATTTTGGCTTCAGAGGTCCAATGGTTCAGGAGTTATGCCCCTTGAAACTTTGAAATTTTGTGAATTTTAGGATTCCGACTTACAAAATTACCTATTGTCTCCAAACTCTGTATGTAAGTTTATGTAAAAATTCAAACTTAGTTCGACTTGGGTACAGAGATCCAAGAGGTTCTGAAGGAGTTACCCCTTGAAACTTTAAAATTTTTTGGAAAGTGGCGAGGTATAATGTAATGCACCATTACTATTTTTTGATATTGAGGTTATTGGATATGGTTTGTTTCCATTGATTTATTTCTTTTTTTTTTACTTTTGGGGCCATTTAGGGCCCCTAAATGCTTTATTTTGGTCGTTTTAACCTGGAGATGGGATGTTGTCTCCTTGACATTTTACCCATTTTCTTTCTTTTTCATATTCATGAAGGGTAAAGCCGGGTTGGGGCCTGGGTGGGCGAGTGGTTAAGGTAGTTCTACTACCTATAAAACCACTGTAGCCTATCACCACTGTGGTGTGAGTTCGCGCCCCGCTTTGTACATTACAAAAAGGGTGCACTCGACTTACAATCGTAAGTGATAAGGTATGTCAGTTACCTGCCCAAGGTCGGTGGTTCTCTCTCGGCACTCGGATTTCCTCCACCACTAAAACTGACTGTCATGAGATTTCTGAAATATTGCTGAAAGTGACGTTTAGATATCGAACGTATCAGGTAAAGGGTTCTCTTGGGGGTCTTCGTTCTGCATACATAAATGCTTGCACTGTAAAAAAATGAATATTCTATAATTGATATAGTTAAATGTCGATGCATGCTTATAGCCAGAAAGCTCCTTTGATTGGTAATCTGAAAAATTACACAGGGAAACAATTACGTTTAAGATACATAGTCTGAAGCGGACTAGGCTTAGCCACCACCTGGTTTGCATGGAAACGTTCAATTTCACACACTGTCATGTTGGTCCTCTATGAAATGTGATTTCCTGTGCCGGGTACTGTTATTTCGCTTTTCGTGCATCAGGTGATTTTCACTAGTTTATAAATATAAGGTTTTAGAAAGTTTACGGGATTGATTATCTCTAAAAAAGTAAATACACTACTTCTATGAACATTTCACAACAAATTTATGAAAAATTAAGAAGTAAATATGTTTATGTAAAATGATATTTCATATTGCATCCTTGAAAATCAAGCGTAAACTGAAATGTGTAAATGTTTCCTACCCCAAAACACATCATATAATTATGATGGTTTAAACAATGAATGAAACCCATTATAAAATTCATTTATCTATATTAATGCATCATTTCATATTCATATCAATATGTTTTTTCATAGATTTGAAACGATTTTTTGAGTCGGGTAATTTTTCAATGGTACTGTGATTTTACGTGGTAAATATACAAGTGGTACTGTTATTTTCTGTGTTTTGTACTGTGATTTCATGAGCATACTTCGTGTATGATAAATCAACTTAGTCATACTGATTTCTGTTTTGTAAAAATATCGTTATATTTTGATATTTTGTACACATTTCATGTTTATCGAACATATAACCTCTTCAACTAATATAACAAAGAATTTCAAAAGTATTCAAATCCAAATCACAACACCTTTTAAGTCCCCGAGGGTATTTACCAGCCGAGTAGTCAGTATTTCGATGCTGACCCGAAAGCCGATTCTATTTGGAACCTTACAATATCAAAAGTTTAGTAAATTTTGTTGAAAACTAAGGAGTATCTCCCTCATGCAAAGCTCTGTCCTTAGCTAAATTTGGCTTTACATTTAGATCATATTGGTTTTAAGCCGAGTTGCAACGAAGCTGAACTCGGCTATTGGTTTGGTGTTGCGGGCGGGCGGGCGTGCGTGTGTAACGGTTTATAGTATCCGCCGTGAAATAAGTTCCAAACGAACATATTTCATAGCTCCCTGGTGAAATGATCTCCAGTTGGAAAGTATTTACTGCTCACCTGGTGAAATAATCTCCAGACGGAATAAATCGCATAGATATATCAATAACATCTGTTCCATTTGGAGCTTATTTCACAGGATACTATTTTGCCTTACACGTGCGTGCGTGCGGGCGGGCGGGCGTCAAACATTGGTTTCCGGATGATAACCCAAAAAGTTTCCATCCGAGTGAAATGAAACTTGGATATATTGTTGAGTATCAGGAGGGGAGGAACCTAATTGATTTTGGAGAAAGTAGGTCAAAGGTCAAGGTCACGGTGACCGAAAATAGACTGAAAATTTGAGAAAAATTTGGTTTCCGGATGATAACTCAAAAAGTTTACATCCAATTAAAATGAAACTTTAATATTTTGTTGGATATCAGTAGGGAAGGAACCCTTTTGATTTTGGAGAAAGTAGCTCAAGGGTCAAGGTCACACTGACCGAAAATAGACTGAAAATTTGAGAAAAATTTAGTTTCCAGATGATAACTCAAAAAGTTTACATCCTATTGAAATGAAACTTGGATATATTGTTTCGTACCAGAAAGAAAGGAACCCTATTGATTTTGGAGGACGTAGGTCAAAGGTCAAGGTCATACTGACCGAAAATATACTGAAAATTTGAGAAAAATTTAGTTTCCGGTTGATAACTCAAAAAGTTTACATCCTATTGAAATGAAACTTGGATATGTTGTTGGATACTAGGAGGGGAGGAACCCTATTGATTTTGGAGAAAGTAGGTCAAAGGTCAAGGTCACACTGACAAAAATAAACTGAAAATTTGAGAAAAATTTAGTTTCCGGATGATAACTCAAAAAGTTTACATACTTGGATAAGGTCCCAGTGACTGAAAATAGACTAAAATGTTTGGAAAATTTGGTTTCCGGATGATAACTCAAAAAGTTTCCATCTAATTGAAATGAAACTTAGATATATTGTTGGGTACCAGGAAACCCCCCCCCCCCCCCGTCCCGGGAGGAACCTAATGATTTTTGAGAAAGTAGGTCAAAGGTCAAGGTCACAGTTACCAAAAATAGACAAAATTTCAGAAAAATTTGGTTTCTGGATGATAACTCAAAAAGTCTACATCCAATTGAAATGAAACTTGGATATATTGTTGGATACCAGGAGGGGATTTTGATTTTGGAGAAAGTAGGTGAAGGTCACAGTGACCGAAAACAGATTTATATATTGTAATGTCAAGACATGAAACTAGAAAATAAACCTTCTTGAATTCTTAGAATTTTGGATATTAGGTGGGAAAGAAAATTAATAGACAATTTTAGAAATATTCGGGTCTTCACATTAACTTGGTCACATCATATTTGAGGTTGCAACTCGGCTTGTGCGCCCTGGTGCCGTTAGATTTTTTTGTTCTCTATCAGTTTTTAAACATCTCTGAGTTTATGGTCTTTCAAACGTTTAGACTTTATCTGCACTGAAGAGAAATAAGTTGTCCAAATGCGCATATGCAGAATTTAAATTTACAGTAACTTCGGTACTTAGTCATTTAAGGTATCAAACCATCAAATCAAACAATCAGAGCTCGGAACATATATGGCATATATAAAACCACCAATTCAACAAATCAGAGCTTGGAATATATATCAAACCGCCAATTCAACCAGTCAGAGCTTGGAACATAGTGAAAATAGTACTTTTGAATTTGAAGATAGACTTTGTGTTCTCGCACCTTTAAATTTGATGTCTGACACACCCATTTAAACATTAATATCTTAAAATTATTTTAAGACTAAGGTCAATTGACAAGGATCAGTTAGTAGATGCCATTTCTCATTACACTGAGATGTTAGAATTTTTGATCGACAATATTTATGTCGATTTCCCTACAGACAATAGGGATTCTATGGGAACTAACTTTGCGCCACTTTTAGCTGACCTTTTCCTTTTCTAGTACGAGTCCAAGTTTTTGCAAGGGTTTACACAAAGAAAACAAAAACATTTAGCCTAGTCCTTTAATTTCAGCTTCCGCTACATAGATGTACTTTCTCTCAATAATTATAAATTTAAGGAATATTTACATCAGATCTATCCTAATGAGCTTAAAATTAAAGAAACAACATACCTACTTTAGCTTCGTACCTGAATCTTTTGTTGTATATTGACGAAGATAGACGTTTGAAATCTAAGCTTTACGACAAGCGTGATGATTTTAATTTCCCTTTCTTAGCAGTAAAATACCCACTTCTCCAGCCTATGGAGTTTACATTTCACAGTTGATTCGTTACTGTCGAGCATGTAGTTTGTACGGTGATTTTTTTGACAGAGCGAGGACACTGTCCCGAAAGCTGCTTAGTCAGGGATTTGTTCAAACATTGCTAATTTTACCCCTCAAGAAATTTTATGGCCGTCACCATTACATATTTGAAAGATATGAAGTGTCAGTATCCCAAATGAAAGCGGACATTTTCAGCTAGATTCACATGTTCCCGGATTTGACTACCGATTTTGACATTTTCCTAGATTGACCCACTTACAGTGTGACGGGTGCTGTTAACAGAGCAGGACATGGTTACCCTTTCGGATCACCTGATGTCACTCTCAATTTTCACTGCAGTTCACACTGTGAGTGCCTTGTTTTTGAATGTTGTCTTTTGTATTTCTATGCTTTGTATCTGTCTAACGTCATTGTTTTCTGTGTTTAACGACATTGTTTTCTCTGTCCGCGTTTTGGCCATGTCTATGGCCTTCGATTTTTGTAAATTCTAAACCTTTGTCACTTCGGTATTCTATTGCCATTGTTCACTATGCAAGTGCTTTTTGTGACGTCGTGGTACGTTTTTATAGGCTTAGAAAGCTTAGAAAGCTGAAAATTTTATATAATTTAAAGAAGGTATGGTCGACATATATGGTGTTGGGAATGTTTAACTTAAGAACAATTGTCCAGGGAGCTTTGAAAATTCCAAAATTTACTTGAAAAGGTAAAGAGATGAACTAGTGGTTTCACACCTACAGAGTATTCTGAAATGCCGTAGATACGTTAGTGAAGAAAAAATTATTTAAGGGCAAGAATAGGTTGATTGTACCACGGCTAATAGACAATTCACCTATACTGAATATAAAATGCCATTTAATAAATTATATCGGATCTAATTTGACATTTTTTTAAACCGAATTTGGCTGTTCCGATGACTTCCCGTAGTGGCGTATGCAGCAGGAAAAACACAATTTTTTAAGGAGCAAAACGATTTAGACAATATTCAGTATTGTTTTATTTCAAATTAGTTTTATATTATTTAAATGGTTAAGAGAACAGTTAGTCTTTCAGTGTGCAACTCATCTCAGAGCCGTATCACCAGCTGTAACCGAAATTTGTGGTATCCACACAGCTGCTTCGACATGCATGTAATACGATGTAATTATTTAGTATAATATAACACATATTGCATGTTGTTTTAGTGGTACTGGTATATTAGAGAACCACACTACTGAAAGAGTATCCTTCTTGACAACGCGTTCTTCATGCGGTATAACCGCATATATGTAGATTATTAATAAATTTATATATGAAGATGAAGAACAATAATGAGAGCGTTGTTCCATTTGCTTAACCTTACCATGTATTTAATAGGGATTTTGTCTCATGTACATTAACTCCATATCCCTCTTTTTGTTCATAAGCAGCCAGCAGTTTAAGATTTCCCTTTTCTGGGTGATAACGTCAGTTGTTTGAACTTTGTGGCTATCAGTCAGATGCTTCGTTGTATCACAGTTTATTGAAAAAGTTGTCATTATCATGAAATAAAGACTGCCCGCGTGAGAGTGATATTGACTGAAATGGTGATAATGACCGAGCTAAAGGCGAAGTCATTATCTGCATCTAAGTCAATACCACTGCCCCAAGGGCAGTCTAAATTTCACGACAATGACCACTTTTCCATTAACTTTTATTTTTATTTCATTGAGGGAACCATATGTTGAAAAAATGGACTCGTATACTTTCAAAAGAGGAAATCATGAGCATTGTATGATAATGACGAAGTAGGCGTGGATACCAGAAGTTTTAACCACGCCCACCCCGGTCGTTATCATGTAAGGATCTGATAACGACCGGTTTCCTGGTCCGATTTTGATAATTGTATTGACTGATAGAAATATTACTGTAGAATACAATATAACACATGACCGTCTTTTATCCAATCGGAAAGTAGAATTTTTCACCGATATGAAATAAAAATAATACTGGTCCATCAAGGACTTATAATGTCTTTGGGTCCATGTATATAAAAGAGAAAATTAGTAAGTAATAGCATATAGATCAGATATTCACAGGAAATAACAGTACCATAGTCAGTGTCACAGTACCTTAATAAATATAGCACATGAAATCACAGTACCACTGAATAATGAAAAACACACAAGATATAAATTAGAGTATTTACCGATATTTCAAATGGGTCTAAGGCAACATAAATCAGGGTAATGCGTGGGTTTCTGTTGTCAGTGTGAGTTAATAATGTGTCGTTTGAATGTTTAGATAAAATGTTGCAAACTATTCGGCCCTTCCATATTTTGTGCTTTATTCTCTCGTTGTATCATTACAATTTTTTTGTTGTTGTATCGGAGACATATCATTGAATGTTCTGCTAGCCATTCAGTTACCTTATGTCATTTAAATTTGAGTAGCTTGTAAAAAACTAACCAAGATTGCTTGGGTGTCTTGTCCCTTGTTTTTAACCTCTGCACATAACGTGAAATAACAGTACCCGGCACAGGAAATCACATTTCATAGAGGACCAACATGACATAGTGTGAATTTAGGTAGTTGAATATGCATAGCTGTTTATCAGATTTTAGTCAATATTGAAATTGAAGGAAAAGGTACAACGATAATTGATCTTTACGCCCATTGTCAAAATTTACCAGAATTTTTTATTAAAATTGAGGATGATAGAAAATTTCGAAAATCAAACGGTTTTGATTACTGTAGATTTTAACTTGACAGACAATAGATTTTAACTTGACAGAAAATAGATTTTAACTTGACAGAAAACAGCGGCAGTAGAATATATTATATAAAAAGGCTCAACCGAAACGTCAAGTTGACGTGTATCATGCTCTTTGGTATAAGGTTGAATAAATCTTAGTCAGGACATAAAGTATTTTGTTAAAATGATATCTATTTGATGATGGAATGTCTTTCAATTTATATTTTATGTGCTTAAATTAAAAGACATTCCATCATCAAGTAGATATCATTTTAACAAAATTCCCATCATACAGATTCCATCATAAGCCTGAACAGACTGAGGTTGACCAGGAAATTGGCGAAGGTTGACTAGAATATCAAAGGTTGATTTGCCAAAGATTGACTGCATAGGCTGATCTTTCAACCTCTTAAAACATTAGAAGCTACACAAAGTTTGATTTTATCAATCAAAGAATTTCTTATTTACTTTTTACTGTTTGCCTTACAACAAGTAAACAGAATGGTACATAAGCTAGAGGTCATTGTGCCGAATGTTGATTAGAAGCGTGGTAGAGAAGGTTGACTGTCACTCTGCACATGTCTTATATTAGTATGCCTAAGTGCTTGAATTTGATCTTTTGATCAACGGTACTTTTTGCAGGAATCAAATTAGAATCTGAAGGAGGTGGACAAAAAAAACTCTTGACCATGGAACTGACCAAACGGATTCATCCTTTTGTAACGATCAAATTTCCGGTTCGACATGCGCCAAATTCGATTATCTAAATACATAGCGCATAAATAATTGCTGCTGACTTCACGGACATATCTTTGTATGGTTACGAATGATCAAGTATTAAAAAGCACATAATGAACACATAATTCAATAAGTAATAGCATTATTATGAGAATTAATAACAAGAATATAATTACGCCACAAACGGAAATTATTTATATGAATATTTTGGTCGTCACTGAGTATCAATAAAAAAATCAGATTTTATTAACCTCCCGTGTTGAAGTAATAAATATACCCCGCCAAACGTAGTGGCGAGGTATTATGTGATACCCTCAGTAGTGTGTTAGTTCGTCTGTCCGTCCGTCCGTCTGTCAATCGCCTGAAGGGTTCTGACTGATAACTTGTGAACGAAATAACCTAAGATCTTCAAACTTGGTATGTAAGTTGTTTACCACAAAACTCAAGCCAAGTTAGATTTCTTGTTCAGAAGTACAAGGGGTGGCGGAGTTATACCCCTTGATACTTTGAAATTTTGCAAAATTGAGGGTTTCCGACTGATAACTCCTTTCTTTCATTAGAGGTGGCCGAGAATTTAAATTTTCAGCACTCTGAATTGAGCTAGAAAACACTCTATGATAGCCATGAAAAGTTGGCCTGAAGGGGTCCCTATGAAGGACGGGGTTAACAAAAATTTTTGAAAATCTACAGAATAAGTCTGAAACAGGTCTTTTCATCATGAAACATTATGTTTTGCCATATCATAATAAAAATTTCCATTTTGCAGTTTGTGTGTGTTTTTGTTTTTTGTTGTTTTTTGTTTTTTGTTTTTGTTTTTTGTTTTGGTCAATTTACCCTTTTCTTCATGAGACGTGGCTGAGGAGTCCGTTTTACACCATTCTGAATTGAGCTAGAAAATTGAAATGTTCCATTTCCTTTGTAATTCAACCAAAAAGTCCATAGTTTGTGGAAGTACACAGTGGCCTAGAATATTCAGGTAAATGTTATCAAAAGCTGATTCGTTGTTACCAGGGAGACAAGAGGGCCCTTAAAAGGATAAAATAATGTATCTTTGACAATTTTTACCCTCCAATATTAGGTTTAATTTTTTTAGCTCACCTGACCTAAAAGGCTATGTGAGCTTTTGCCATCACTATGCGTCCGTCGTCCGTCCGTCTGTCTGTCAGCAATTTCAAAAATCAATGGGCCAAATGTACCCAAACTTGTCCTGAATCATCTCCAGAGTATGGCTTCTCAAAATTGTGTTCGATTAGGCGTCAGGTCAAACAACATGGCCGCCGTTACTAAAAATAGAACATAGGGGTAAATTGCAGTTTTCGGCCAATAACTTGAAAACTATAACAGATACAAAAAATCTGATGGAGAGTTAAAATGATCAGCATGATGAGATTGTTCGTTGAAAGGCGGGAAAATTCAACATTGTACCATTTCAATAATATTTGGTTTCGAAATAAATATTGATGTTGCGACTTCAAAATCGGTGTTGAAAATTGTTCGTTGACCACCAATTGTACAGTTGGTACAGTTGTATCATATGTTGATAGTGTCTGTTGATACCTAAACACTTGTTGATTAATTGTACAGTTGGTACAACTGTGTCATGTGCTTATAGTGTCTGGTGATACCTAACCACTTGTTGATTAACTGTACAGCTGTATCATGTGTTTATAGTCTCTTTTGATACAAAACCACTCGTTGATTAATTGTACAGTTGGTACAGTTGTATCATGTGTTTATAGTGTCTGTTGAAACCTAATCACTTGTTGATTAATTACACAGCTGGTACAGCTGTATCACTTGCTTATAGTGTCTGTTGATACCTACCCACTTGTTGATTAATTGTACAGTTGGTACAGCTGAATCATGGGCTTATAGTGTGTGGTCTGTTGATACTTAACAACTTGTTGATTAATTTCACAGTTGGTACAGCTCTATCATGTGCTTATAGTGTCTGTTGATACCTAACCAGTTCTTACAGCTTTATCATGTGCTTATAGTGTCTTTTAATACCTTACCACTTGTTGATTAATTGTACAGTTGGTACAGCTGTATCATCCTAACCACTTGTTGATTAATTGAACAGTTGGTACAGCTGTATCATGTGCTTATTGGGTCTGTTGATACGTAACCACTTGTTGATTAATTGAACAGTTGGTGCAGTTGTATCATATGCTTATAGTGTCTGTTGATACCTAACAACTTGTTAGTTAATTGTACAGTTCTTCCAGCTTTTTCATGTGTTTATAGTGTCTTTTGATACCTACCCACTTGTTGATTAATTGTACAGTTGGTACAGCTGCATCATGTGTTTATAGTGTTTGTTGATACTTAACCACTTGTTGATTAATTGTACACTTGGTATAGTTGTACCATGTATTTAAAATGTCTGTTGATACCTAACCACTTGTTGATTAATTGAACAGTTGGTACAGTTGTATCATGTGTTTATATTGTCTGTTGATACCTAAACACTTGTTGATTAATTGTACAGCTCTTACAGCTGCATCATTTGCTTATAGTGTCTGTTGATACCTAACCACTTTTTATTAATTGTACAGCTCGTACAGCTGTAACATGTGTTTATAGTGTTTGTTGAAACCTAACCAGTAACCACTTGTTGATTAATTGTACACTTGGTATAGTTGTATCATGTGCTTATAGTGTCTGTTGATACATAAATACTTATTGATTAATTTTACACTTGGTACAACTGTATCATGTGCTTATAGTGTCTAGTGTTACCTAACCACTTGTTGATTAATTGTACAGTTGGTACAGCTGTATCATGTGCTTAAAGTGTCTGTTGATACCCTACTACTTGTTGATTAATTGTACAGTTGGTACAGTTGTATCATGTCCTAATAGTTTTGTTGATACCTAACAACTTGTTGATTAATTGATCAGTTGCTACAGCTGTATCATATGCTTATAGTGTCTATTTATTCCTAACCACTTGTTGATTAATTGCACACTTGGTATAGTTGTTCACACGCTTATAGTGTCTTTTGATACCTAACCACTCGTTGATTAATTGTACAGTTCCTACAGCTGTAACATGTGCTTATAGCGTGTGTTGATACCTTACCACTTGTTGATTAATTGTACAGTAGGTACAGTTGTATCATGTGCTTATAGTGTCTGTTGAAACCTAACCACTTGTTGATTAATTGTACAGTTCCTACAGCTGTATCATGTGCTTATAGCGTCTATTGATACCTTACCACTTGTTGATTAATTGTACAGTTCTTACAGCTGTATCATGTGCTAATAGTGTCTGTTGAAACCTAACCACTTGTTGATTAATTGTTCAGTTCCTACAGCTGTATCATGTGCTTATAGCGTCTGTTGATACCTTACCACTTGTTGATTAATTGTACAGTTGTTACAGCTGTATCATGTGCTTATAGTGTCTGTTGAAACCTAACCACTTGTTGATTAATTGTACAGTTCCTACAGCTGTATCATGTGCTTATAGTGTCTGTTCAAATCTAACCACTTGTTGATTAATTGAACACTTGGTATAGTTGTATCCTGTGCTTATAGTGTCTGTTGATACCTCACCACTTGTTGATTAATTGTACAGTTGGTAAAGTTGTATCATGTTTTTACTCTACCGGTGCACCTGATCATGTGCTTACTCTACCGGTGCACCTGATCTCATCCTTGGTTTTTATTTTGTCCGTGTTGTTCATTTTTGTATATGTGCGTGTCTTCATTTTCTTTTCTGTGCCGTGCTCATGTTATGTCTTCGTTTCTTCGTTTTTCCGACGTTGTCAATGTCTTTGGATTGTTCTTTTCAGACTGATGGTTCGGTTCTCACTTACTTATAGTGTTTCTTGATACATAACCACTTAATGAATAATTGTACAGTTGGTACAGTTGTATCATGTGCTTATAGTGTCTGTTGATAACCACTAAATGAATAATTGTACAGTTGGTACAGTCGTATCATATGTTTAAAGTGTCTGTTTATACCAAAACACTTGTTGATTAATTGTACAGCTGGTACAACTGTATCATGTTCTTATAGTGTCTGGTGATACCTAACAACTTGTTGATTAATTGTACAGTTGGTACAGTTGTATTATGTGCTTATAGTGTATGTTGAAACCTAACCACTTGTTGATTAATTGTACAGTTGGTAAAGTTGTATCATGTTTTTACTCTACCGGTGCACCTGATCATGTGCTTACTCTACCCGTGCACCTGATCATGTGCTTACTCTACCGGTGCACTTGATCATGTGCTTACTCTACCGGTGCACCTGATCTCATCCATGGTTTTTATTGGGTCCGTGTTGTTCATTTTTGTATATGTGCGTGTCTTCATTTTCTTTTCTGTGCCGTGCTCATGTTGTGTCTTCGTTTCTTCGTTTTTCCGATGTTACCATTGTCTTTGGATTGTTCTTTTTGAGACTGATGGTTCGGTTCTCACTTACTTATAGTGTTTCTTGATACATAACCACTTAATGAATAATTGTACAGTTGGTACAGTTGTATCATGTGCTTATAGTGTCTGTTCATACATAACCACTTGTTGATTAATTGTACAGTTGGTACTGTTGTATCATGTACTTATAGTGTCTATTGATACCTAACCATTCGTTTATTAGTTCTACAGTTGGTACAGTCGTATCATATGTTTATAGTGTCTGTTTATACCTAAACACTTGTTGATTAATTGTACAGTTGGTACAACTGTATCATGTTCTTATAGTGTCTGGTGATACCTAACAACTTGTTGAATAATTGTACAGTTGGTACAACTATATCATGTGCTTTTAGTGTCTTTTCATACCTAACCACTCTTTGATTAATTGTACAGTTGGTACACTTGTATCAAGTGTTTATAGTGTCTTTTGATACCTAACCACTTGTTGATTAATTGTACAGTTGCTACAAGTGTATCATGTGCTTATAGTGTCTGTTGATACATAACAACTTGTTGATTAATTGTACATTTGGTACAGCTGCACCATGGGCTTATAATGTCTGTTCATACTTAACCACTTGATGATTTATTGTACACTTGGTATAGTTGTACCATGTATTTAAAGTGTCTGTTGATATCTAACCACTTGTTGATTAATTGAACAGTTGGTACAGTTGAATCATGTGTTTATATTGTCTGTTGATACCTAAACACTTGTTGATTAATTGTACAGCTCTTACAGCTGTATCATTTGCTTATAGTGTCTGTTGATACCTAACCACTGTTTATTAATTGTACAGCTCGTACAGCTGTAACATGTGTTTATAGTGTTTGTTGAAACCTAACCAGTAACCACTTGTTGATTAATTGTACACTTGGTATAGTTGTATCATGTGCTTATAGTGTCTGTTGATACCTAACCACTTGCTGATTAATTGTACAGTTGGTACAACTGTATCATGTGCTTATAGTGTGTAGTAATACCTAACCACTTGTTGATTAATTGTACAGTTTGTAGAGCTGTATCATGCGCTTATAGTGTCTGTTGATACCTAACAACTTGTTGATTTATTGTACAGTTGGTACAGCTGTATCATGTCTTTATAGTGTCTGTTGAAACAAACCACTCGTTCATTAATTGAACAATTGGTACAGTTGTATCATGTGTTTATAATGTCTGTTGATACCTAACCACTTGTTGATTAATTGTACAGTTGGTACAGCTGTATCATGTGCTAATAGTGTCTGTTGATACCCTACAGTACTACTTTTTGATTAATTGTACAGTTGGTACAGTTGTATCATATGCTTATAGTGTCAGTTGATACCTAACCACTTGTTGATTAATTGTGCAGTTCTTACAGCTGTATCATGTGCTTAAAGTGCCTGTTGATACCTTACCACTTGTTGATTAATTGAACAGTTGGTACAGTTGTATGATGTCCTTATAGTGTCTGTTGATACCTAACATTTTGTTGATTAATTGAACAGTTGCTATAGCTCTATCATATGCTTATAGTGTCTATTGATTCCTAACCACTCGTAGATTAATTGTACAGTTGGTACAGTTGTACCATGTGCTTATAGTGTCTGTTGATACATAACCACTTGTTGATTTATTGTACAGTTGGTACAGTCTTATCATGTGATTATAGTATCTGTTGAAACCTAACTACTTGTTGATTAATTGTACAGCTCCTACAGCTGTATCATGTGCTTATAGCGTCTGTTGATACCTTACCACTTGTTGATTAATTGTACAGTTGGTACAGTTGTATCATGTGCTTATAGTGTCTGTTGAAACCTAACCACTTGTTGATTAATTGTACAGTTCCTACAGCTGTATCATGTGATTATAGTGTCTGTTCAAACCTAACCACTTGTTGATTAATTGAACACTTGGTATAGTTGTATCCTGTGCTTATAGTGTCTGTTGATACCTCACCACTTGTTGATTAATTGTACAGTTGGTAAAGTTGTATCATGTTTTTACTCTACCTGTGCACCTGATCATGTGCTTACTCTACCGGTTCACCTGATCATGTGCTTACTCTACCGGTGCACCTGATCTCATCCATGGTTTTTATTGGGTCCGTGTTGTTCATTTTTGTATATGTGCGTGTCTTCATTTTCTTTTCTGTGCCGTGCTCATGTTGTGTCTTCGTTTCTTCGTTTTTCCGATGTTGCCATTGTCTTTGGATTGTTCTTTTCAGACTGATGGTTCGGTTCTCACTTACTTATAGTGTTTCTTGATACATAACCACTTAATGAATAATTGTACAGTTGGTACAGTTGTATCATGTGCTTATAGTGTCTGTTGATACATAACCACTTAATAAATAATTGTACAGTTGGTACAGTCGTATCATATGTTTATAGTGTCTGTTTATACCTTAACACTTGTTGATTTATTGTACAGTTGGTACAACTGTATCATGTTCTTATAGTGTCTGGTGATACCTAACTTCTTGTTGGTTAATTGTACAGTTTGTAAAGCTCTATCATGTGTTTAAAGTGTCTGTTGATACCTAACAACTTGTTGATTAATTGTACAGTTGGTACAACTATATCATGTGCTTATAGTGTCTGTTGATACCTAACCACTTGTTGATTAATTGTACAGTTTGTATAGCTGTATCATGTGTTTATAGTGTCTGTT
>MJUU01048203.1:19827-33920 GCA_002080025.1 Modiolus philippinarum | reverse complement strand
GTTTTCAACAAAATTTACAAAAATTTAGATATTGCAAGGTTTGAAATAAAATCGGCTTTCGGGTCAGCACTGAAGTACTGACTACTGGGCTGGTGAATACCCTCGGGGACTAACAGTCTACCTGCAGAGGCATCGACTAAGTGGTTACAAATAACTAAAATACCGAAGTTACTGTGAATTTACTTTCTGCATATGCGCATTTCGACAACTTATGTCTCTTCAGTGCAGATAAAATCTAAAAGTTTGGAAGACCATAAAATCAAATATCTTTCAAAACACTGATAGAGAACAAATACCCAATATGATCTAAATGTGAAGCCAAAATCAGCAAAGGACAGAGCTTTGCATGAGGGAGATACTCCTTAGTTTTCAACAAAATTTACAAAAATTTAGATATTGCAAGGTTTGAAATAAAATCGGCTTTCGGGAAGTACTGAAGTACTGACTACTGGGCTGGTGAATACCCTCGGGGACTAACAGTCTACCAGCAGAGGCATCGACCAAGTGGTTACAAATAACTAAAATACCGTAGTTACTGTGAATTTACTTTCTGCATATGCGCTGTCTTTTCAGTGCAGATAAAATCTAAAAGTTTGGAAGACCATATATCAAATATCTTTCAAAACACTGATATAGAACAAATACCCAATATGATCTAAATGTGAAGCCAAAATCAGCTAAGGACAGAGCTTTGCATGAGGGAGATACTCCTTAGTTTTCAACAAAATTTACAAAAATTTAGATATTGCAAGGTTTGAAATAAAATCGGCTTTCGGGTCAGCACCGAAGTACTGACTACTGGGCTGGTGAATACCCTCGGGGACTAAATACTGTTTAATAAAAGTACATCGTAGATGTATGAAAAACAGTAATTATCCCCGCACTTTCGAAGAAAGTTCGGGGATATTGTTATACCCTCCGTCTGTCTGTCCGTCCGTCCGTCACACTTTTCTTGTGACTCTAACTGCCCCTACATTTTTGGATTTAGGGATTTAATTTTGTTGTGGAATTGTTGCATATAGTCTGTAGATGCGCAATAAGCTTTTGGATTTTTTATACTGCTTTTTGGTGCTAACAAGAGACCCCAAGATGTCAATTTTTAAACATGTAGCATGTGACACAAACTCCTCCTACATTTATGGATTTATGGATTTAATTTTGTTGTAGAATTATAGATGCGCAAGAAGCTTTCGGATTTTTTTTATCTTTATCTATGGATTTAATTTTGTTGTAGAATTATAGATGCGCAATAAGCTTTCGGATTTTTTTCTATCTTTATCTTGGTGCAAACAAGAGGCCCAAAGTTGTGGATTTTGACACATGTGGCATATGACACAAACTCCTCCTACATTTTTGGATTTAGGGATAAAATCTCTCTCTAGAATTGTTTCATATAGTCCGTAGATTTGTAATAAGCTTTCAGAATTATGATTCCGGTTCCAACTTTGGTATATTTCCTGAAAATGTCAAAGACTCATATTTTTGGAAATTTGAGCATACAATTATGTATTTTAGCAATTTTTGATTGAAAATGAGATTTTGAATAATTAGAATTCTAAAATGCGATTCCAAGTTCGGTAAATTTTCTGAAAGTCTCAAAGACCAATTTTTTTTTTCAATTCTACCTAGCAACCATACTTTAATAGCTTCTGTAATTTAGGACAAACATTTCATCAATTGGATTTCAAAAATATTTGTTTCCAATTTTGGTATATTTCCTGCAAGTCTCAAAGACCACTTATGTTTTGGTATTCTACCTAGCAACCATACTAAAAGAATTTGTTTAGTTTAGCACAAACATTTTTACTAAATGGATTTCAAAAATATTTGATTCCAATTTTGGTGAATTTCCTGAAAGTCTCAAAGACCACTTATTATTTTTGAATTCTTCCTAGCAACCATACTTAAATACCTTCTTTAATTTATGACAAATAAACAAATGACGGGATATGGAGTAAATGTACATGGGACAAAATCCCTATAAATACGTGGTAAGAGATTAAGCAAATGGAACAACGCTTATTGTTGTTCTTTATCTTCACATTTCATTAATTGGATTTCAAAAATATTTGATTCCAGTTTTGGTATATTTTCTGGAAATCTCAAAGACAACTTATTTTTTTGGAAAATATTTAATTCCTTTCGTAAAATATTTAATACAGGAGTTTGTCTTTTATTGCAGTGTGGAGTTGGTAAAACAATTCCCCGTGGTAGAGATGTATGCTCTTTATTTTTCTTAGATATGGTGTACTTGTACATGAGATAATATCTCATGTGTACACTTTGTTCAATTACTATTATCAAAATTTATGTAAATTCTAAAACCCAAGGATAAACTCCCTCCATCGTAGTTTTGTCCTTAGCTATATTTGATATTACTGATTATTCGGATTTCGTTTGGTTTTATGCATTTTATATCTTTTTTGAAATTATGGATTTCCTTTGTTTGGGTTCTAGTGCTGCTGATGAGGAATNAATTTCCGAAATGGCCATACAGCTCATTAAAATTAATGCAGTTGGAGTTGACATATGTGTTATTGTCTCATATTCATTTACTCCATATCCTTTCGTAAATTATTTTTTTGGAATTCTACCTAGCAACCATACTTAAATAGTTTGTTTAGTTTAGGACAAACAGTTTAATCAATTTGATTTTAAAAAAAATGATTCCAATCTTGGTAAATTTGCTGAAAGTCTCAAAGACGGCTTATTTTTTGAATTCTGTCTATTTATTCCCTGATATGGACAGAATATATTTACAGTGAAATAAAAAACTGTTCTCTCAGAAAATATGTTTTTTTTATGATTTAATGTTGGTTTGTTGGAAGTTTAACAAATATATCCATTTTATTGACATCAGTGATATTCAAATATTGGAGTCCAAGGGTATATGATTTATAAAGATTAACATTTGACATATGCTTCGTGATGCCATTATTGGGAAATGACGTTGTGTGGGAGGGGAAAGACTAAATTCACGTTTTGCTCTCTATTCATGACATATCTAATTACACAGTAAGGGCGCACCTAATCCGTGCCTGACCGGGTGAAAGGACATTCTTATATCACGACTTGGGCAAATTGTCAATTTAGATTGCTAGCTGATTTACCATCTAAATTCATTAACCATGAGAGGGAATTTCCCAAATGACAATAGCGTTTTAAAAATAACATATTATTGTATTTATTATACTACTTGAAGATAAATTTAAAGATAGTTATGGAAGAATTTTAATTCCTACAGGGAATAAAGAGGACAGAGTAAAACAAGTTTTAAAATATACCTCAATGTACCAAACAGTGCTATTTTTAAAGTTCAGTAGTCTTAATACATTTTTAATTATTGAATTGAAGACAATTGAACTATTTGTATTTATTTGATGTTTTTTGTAAATATATACTATTAGTAATTTGTTTTGCGAGTATAGATTTCTCCGATTGTATTGCATCGAGTGCGACAGCACGAGATGCAATGCGAGCTGAGAAATCCATCCGAGCAAAACAAATTACTGATAGTGTTTTTATCGCTAATTCCCTTATTGATATTTACCAGATATATGTTTCCTATTTCATCGAAATATTTTTTAAGTTAACATATTATTTCTGATTAAATAGAGCTTTTTCTTGCTTGGAATTATTTTTGTCATGAAACGTCACGCGACATAATATTAATACGCTGTTGCTAACGTTCCATAGAGATTGATGATAATATATGTTCGTATCAGCTTAGTGCAATGATAATAGTATTATCGTCGCCGTAGAAAAATTGAAAATTAAGCAAATTAGCGATAATGGAATTTATCTATCTATTGTTTAAGTGTATAGACTCACATATTTGTATTTTGAAGCATTTAAAACCTTAGGCTATGCGTGCATCGTCTTCAACAAGATGTTGCTCTATATGCATATATTTAATGTCTTAACCCCCAAAATTTGTCTATTGTTACAAAATTTAAATGACCATCATAAGCATTCCAACAATGCTCTATGTGAAATATCTTATCTATAGGTGCCAGTCATTGGAGTATTAGGGTCAGGCGGAGGCTTTAGAGCAATGACAGGATATAGTGGTGTGTTTTCAGCATTAGTCGACAGCGAAATTCTTGGAATGACAACATATGCATGTGGATTATCGGGATCAGCATGGTAAGTCTTATGTTCCAGGCAGTGTTTCAGTGTGTATTCAATTCATTCTGGGATTGACACTGCAAAGCCGAAATGAAAACACTTACAATTGGTATTTAAAGTGAAAACATCCCCACCGTTATAGACCCTTTCAATGGTCCAATAGTTTTATATATGTTTGGAATACTAAACATTTACATTAAATCGGAATGCCAAACGCGAATACCTTTCCAGAACACCACACTGCTAACGCCTTATTTTTGTAGAGTTCATTTTACTTTTTACTCGATTTTATGTTTCATATATATTGCCACGCTGTTTGGACTTATCATTCTCGATTTTTTTTCATTGGTTTGTTAATTAGGTGTCGTTTACCAATGCGTTAGAAAACATGTTACATGTTGCATATAACTAGCTGTAAACCAATTCAAGGAATGACGTATAAAAAAATACAGTTAGTTTAACACTTTTTTGAAACTTACATCATTCATATGCTGGCACCTTTAAAAAAGTGGAATAAAAATATGTATTCTGTGTTTTTATATAACCACACAAGAAGTTTTATAAACTTCTTTGTCTGTCAAAAAACATAAATGCCAAGGTAACTGTAATGTGTTCATATAAATCCTACTCACTGGAGGATAATTTATTTTTATGCTGTGATCCATGGAAGATCGAATTGCTATTAGGCAATAACAAAATTACCGAACAGAATTGTCAAGATTGAAATGCAAATGGCAAAAAGACGAATCAGGTGCTAAACCATCGGAAAAAATATATTTTGGTAAATAAGACGAATAAGAGTGATTATTACTTTTCATTTTCTATATCCATGTATGCTTTTAGGTATTTATCGCAATTGTACTCAAATCCAGAATGGCCTGAGAAGTCACCCAAAGAACTACAAGCTCAATTACGAGACAATATCGATTCTAGTCCCTTTTTGTTACTGGGTCCGTCCAGCATGTACAAATATCTTAGTAATATTATACAGAAGAAAAGACAAGGCCAACCAGTCAGCTTTACAGATTTCTTTGGCCATCTTGTCGGGGAAACATTACTTCATGAGGTAGGAATACGTTCCTTTTCTTGTGTATTACTTCTCAAAAAGCACGTCCTATTGTTTTGATTTGATTAAACATAATAGTGCGCATTTGTAGTAAAGAATATATAATCCTTCAAAGTGGGTAATTATTTTTCTGTTTTAATCTTACCAAACCTATAAAGATACATTTGAAAACGCAGTAATAAAGCGTACCAATTTGTGCGACAAATATGAGTAGTTTAAGTACGAAAAAACCTGGCATTCTTACATTACATAATCTTTAACTCGTTGTCATATTCAATTCTGCTAGTAAAAAACTACACGGTTACACGAACTCTGTATTCTCAGAATTTGCATATTTGATATATGTTTTTAATATGCATATCTGACATGTACTTTTGCAAAATAATATTAAAAAAGAGGTTAGAATTTCATTTCACAGCATCTTCAAATTTCAAAATTAACAATCTTTTGAAAAAAATGCCACGAAATATACCCCTTTTTAAATAGCAAGATTCAAACAAAATTGACGATTAACTGCAGCATACTCATACAATATATTTGCAATCACCTTACAATTTTCAGAGAATGAACTACAAATTAACAGACCAGAAGAAGATACTTGAAAATGGAAAAGTACCATTTCCATTATATACATGCCTACATGTAAAACGACAAGTTTCAGCCATGATATTTAATGGTAATAATATTACAAACTACCTTTTTGCCACCTTAAATATTTCTTTTATCGCTGTTGGTTCTTTTGATTGTGATACGATATAAACTCCGGAATAAGCTATGATAAAATGATAAGCACAATTTTATGACCAAAGAAGAAAAAATTTAAGAAAGAAAAATACAAGATTTATCACAGAAAGAGATTTATGAATAATGGAATGATATTAGTTTTAGGCATTCAGTTTCTAAAGTGTTTTAATCTGATCTTTGTAAAATATTTTATCTTTTGGGAGTACTCGGAATATTTAGGAAGTTTTTAAGATCCAGTCTATCTTTAGAAAATAGTTTTAAAGACATGATTTTGTCAAGACAAAAGCTTCTTCACTTATATGCCTTTGAAAATTTGTTTAAGCAAATTTTACACCAAAGAGCATGTTCCTATTGCTATAATAAAGCTAAGCTTTACTTAATGTTTAGAATGGATGGAATTTTCACCGTATGAGATTGGACTTCCAAAATATGGAACTTTTATGAAGACAGAAAACTTTGGTAGTAAATTTTTTATGGGACAGTTAGTTCGGAAGTATCCAGAACCACCTCTGCATTTTCTTCAGGGTGAGTAGTTCTTCAAATAACAATATTACTATAGCAGATAACCATTTAGACCACTGTTGTTCAGAAAAATAAGCAACATATTATTGACTTTAAAATTACCCAATAACTACTTGATTTTTCATTGTCTATCCTACACTTGTAGGTAGTTTGTTTTTATTCTTTATCAGAATAGTATACATGTACTTCAAAAGTATTGCCTAAACAGGATGTAAATATTAATTTTAATTCGAAAAAATATCAATTAATAAGCTTCAAAGAAAAATTAACAAATTATCCATATATAACTAGTTGTTGCCTGTAACATCCCGATACCATAAAGAACTAGTCAAGAATATGCTACATTATGATGCATTTTTGTTTTATCAGGAGTCTGGGGAAGTGCGTTCTGTATACAACTTAAACGGTTGCTAAAGGATGATAAGAAAGTTGTGAATGAATGTCGCTCAACAAGTGAGGAACGAGAAGAGTTAGGTAAGGAAGAACATGATTTCTATTTTATATCATTAATATCATCTTTTGGTTGTTGTTGTTCGTATATATTGATTTTAATTCCACTGTTGCCTCTGGCAATACGTTGTTTCACACAATTTCAAGACACATTGATGTTGAAATGATCAAATTGTAAGATCAAATTTTCTTTAAAAAAAAAAGAGATTTCATTATCTATTTGTATCTACTGGGTACCTAAGTTACATACTAAAAAGGAAAAAGAAGGGAAACGGGGAATGTGTCAAAGATACAACGACCCAAAGGGGAGTAATAACAACTCAAAGCAACCATAAGATCTTCAATGAACGGTGAGGAAACCCCACACCCAACGGCAGGTCGGAGATGGCCCTAAATAAAGAGTAATCAAATTCAGCGAAATAAACATCATCCTAGACTCTAGAAAACAGACAAGACACACAAAGGCTTGATAAATTTCCTGACTTAGGACAGGCGCAAACCTGCTGCGGCAGGGTTAAACTAGTTTTATTTGGCCCATACCCCCCTAATAGCCAATGTGATAAATAAAAAAAACAATCGTAAAAACAGTAAAATTCAGTTGCATACAATCGGAGGTTCATTGTTGGCTGTGCTAGATTTACAACAACACTTCTTTCTAAGGTCATGATATAAAAATGGATAACAGGAAACACCTGCAATGGCTGAAAATTATAATTACATGCCACAATCTGCCAGGAAACTACACAGGAAAAACACGAATACGACAAAAGAAAAACGTAGATATCGATAGGAATTCGGAATAGCCGGACTTGGTACCGGCAATAGCAAAAGCCAGCGGTATGGTTAAACCGGTATATGGGTATCCAAACCTCCCCTTTATTTGTTCCGTTTCCCTATAGTACATGTATAATAAACATAGGAATAAAACCTAATACAGGTAGACTACTAACTCCATGACCACAATCTTGAAAGAAAAAGACAATACGTAATTTTGAAAGATGGGTCAAGGGGTACTCGCCGCTAAACTGCCGGCTAGCTCATGACTATTACATTTCACAAATCATTCGCTATTTTGTTAAAAGATAAAAAAAAACTCTCTCAAAAACTTATACACCAATGTTATGTTCAATCACTGTTTCATTTGTCACTTCGGATATTTTACGATCGTAATCGTGATTTCTCAGGACGTTAAAATGTTTCTGTTTCACAAATGAGAGAAGACACCTTTGAGAAGATTAAGAATCAGACTTTTCATTGGCAGTGTGACGGGTGGAGACTTGGTGATGACTCTAGTTTTTGGAGGCGTTCACACTGCTAATGCTTTTGTTTGGTGCCGTTATTGTTAATTTTTGAGGTTTTTTTGTCTATATTATATCACATTGTTACAATTTGTGTATATAACAAAATTAAAAAGAAATATTGTATGCATTTATTGTCAATTTGTCGATATTGTTTTGTCCGTCCCCAATTTCAAATGTTTAATTTGACTTTCAAATTAGAAAAAGAATTAATGGATGACCTGGGCACACAAACAGATGAAGAAAGTGAAACAAGTGAAAGTGAAAGTGACACTGATAACAAAAAAGACGTCAAACAAAAACGAAATTTCAGACCACAGCAAAAAAATAAGAAGGAGAAACCTAAGAAAGATCAGTCATTTTGGCAAAACATGTTGGGAACACTATTTGATGCCAATTCTTGGATCAATTCTATCGAAGGACGAGCAGCAAAAGTTCATAGCTTTATGAGAGGATTATCACTGTATAAAGTATATCCATTCTCACCCTTTACCTCAATAAACGAAGAAACAGCAGGTGAGAAATAATAGATTAATTAATGAACAAATTAATGAATAAACAAGAAGTACAAAAGTTGTGAAAATGGCTGTTTGTGAATTTCATCACCAAAGAATCAAGTTACATTCCAGACCTAGTTGATATTCACTACCTTGCACTTTTATCCTGCAATGGTCGTTTTTATAGACGAATACGATGCTACGAATTTTTTTTCGTATTCGTAGGGTAGGCTGGTAACCGGCTCACGCTTTTGAACGGAGAAAAGATAGGGCGACTGGTTTGAAAACCTCACAACTTTGACGTCACAGTGAAAATTCGCCTATGACGTCACGGATTCAACCGAAATGGTCGTAGTTATTTACTTTCTACTTCTTCCCGCTTTACTAGGAAAATAAACATTTTTTAAAAAGGATTTTAATGATTGCAGGATAAAAACAACAAACGTACATTGTCAGGAAATATAAAATTTATTTGTACTCGCTGCGAAACAGGCGAGAAATGCTCGGTAAACATCGCATTTCTACCTGTTTCTAAAGCTTGTCAAATAAATTTTATATTTTCCGACAATGTACATGTATTGTATATTTATTCGGCTATTTGAACTTTATATTAAAATACATATTTACTAGCTTATGGAGTTGTAAAAATTGGTATGTTCTTGGCCGATAATTGATAATGTCTTAATCATCCGAAATTGACATAGATTGTGGTTTCAAAGAACGCTCAGAAATCAAGAATAATCAGACCTATAACTTTTAATTTAGAAGTACAAATTACCAAATATTAATAATAATGCATAAAAAACAATAAATGTCGTTACCTTGTACATCTGTTTCAATTGATAAAATTTGTCTGCACTGATGAGACATACGTTCTCGAAATGCACATATTCAGAAAATAAACAGTATAAACTTCGGTATTTTTGTTATTTCAAAAGGAGCATTAAAATCAAATAACTTAATACCGAAGTTACTGTGAATTTTATTTCTGCTTTATGCGCATTTTGACAACTTATGTCTCTTCAGTGCAGATAAAATCTAAACGTTTGGAAGATCATTAACTCAAAGATGTTTAAAAACTGATAGAGAACAAATCACCTATATTATCTAAAAGTAAAGCCAAAATAAGTTAAGGACAGAGCTTTGCGTGGGTAGAGATACTCCTTAGTTTTCGACAAAATTGACAACAATTTAGATATTGCAAGGTTCCAAATAGAATCGGATTTCGGGTCAGCACTGAAGTACTGACTACTGCGCTGGTAAATACCCTCGGGGGACTAAAAGTCCACCAGCCGAGGCATCGACCCAGTGGTAACAATTAACTAAATACCGATCAAATAATATGGAAAGCCGTAATCCAAAAGTAGTAAAAAATAAGTTATCATCCCAAAAAAAATATCGGAAAAGGAGCCCAAATCCAGTACCAAAGGACATCCACCAAGTGCCGTACATGGAATGAAGCCTGTTAGCAGTATTTTTAGGGGTTAGAATTTTGAAGAACTAACTCTCTCAATTTTAAAGTTACATTTTACATATCAAACTAAAAAAAATTTCGTTAATGTCCTCATTAGATCACATGCATTTGATAAAATGGGACGAAGCCTCGTATTTGTGATTTGGATTATAAAATGTTGAATAAAAATATCATAATCCTGAACTGATTGTCTTTTCTGTGGAAATCAGAATCAATAAACTGAATTTACCCGACAGAATCATTCTAACTGTGACACATCTACAATACTGATACTGACAGAATATCGCCTATTATTTCTTTTGTAAAAAGAATGTGTATTTCTAGTATAACTTTGTAGAACATGTAATCAAGTAGAAAGCTGAGAAATAACAAGATAGCACAATGCATGACCGAAAGAGAGATTTGGAATAACAAAATATTCAGTAGTGAACTTTTCTACACGTTGAACCCATAACAAAAAAATGAATTTGATACGTTTTGTTTTATTGTAGATCAATTTGATGGCATATTCGAACCATATCCTACTACAATGAAGAAACTTTACGTTGTTGATGGTGGATTAACATTCAACTCGCCTTATCCATTATTACTGAGGCCACAAAGACAAGTTGATCTCATCTTTTCATTTGATTTTAGTGCGAGACCTACTGATGATACACACCCATTTAAGGTACTATACTTTTGTCAGAGCATTTTGATGAAATATATGTACACTCAATTAAAGGTCAATACATTCAGAGGACAGGTTTCATTAATTTTTTCCAAAAAACCGAAACCGAATTTATCTGGAGTACACCGAACACACATTTCTGCATGTACCAACCCAAAGCCTTTATGGTTGGAATATTTAAATTATTTGAATAGAGGAAATTTACAAAATAAAAGTCACATTAAACAGTTTCTGTTGTTAAAATGCTACTGTTACTTTGTTCTTCTGCATGCTTGTTTTCGCCATATTACCTCAACTAATATGCTCCTATTCACATTCCAGTGTTTATATGGTAAGTATTTTTAATAGATAGGGCAGTGTAAGAAATCTTCACTGCGATTATTGGAGTAATTATTCATTTTTTGTTATGAACACTTCCATTTTAGTTAACAGTAGAAAACGTAAGATAGTGAACATATAATCATGATAATGAGGAGTATTTGCCAACACTACCAGTCGTTGCGCGGTAAAATTTTCCCAGCCTGAAAGGCGAGGGAAATTAAGAATCAAAACTTGTACTTTTAGAAAATACTCGGAAGTTCTTGATATCATAGTTTAATTGCAACGAATGTCTCATTCATCAAAGCATGACCCAAGGACAAGTACGATGGCAAGCGTCTCAGTGAAGGGTACAACACACGTTTTGGTAAATAGTACTAAATACCATGGTAAAAAGGTGAAACCCACTTGATTTGAAAAAGTGAAGGATATGCAAAAAACGTTTTATCACTAAGGCTATAACCAATCAGAATACAGCTTACTTACATAAGGTGTTATTCTTGCTTTTATTATACAACTAGGATTCATCCTTAGGGCCAAGCGACGCTTATATTCAAATATAAGGTTAAGTTCGTGTTTATAACAAATAACCTAAAGAATCACAAAAATCGGCCAAGGATTGTGATTACTCCTTTGTTTTCTGAAATTCAAAAATTTTAAATTTAGATATAGTAACTTTCAATATGTCCATAAACGTTTGTTCTACAGGAGCGTTTGTACAATATCTGCCCCAAAAGGCCTGAAGTATAAACCATAGGTATATAACTTATCCCCTCGTGCATAAAATGAACATATTCTCGAATAATAATAGAATTTGGAAAATATAGTATGAACTTGTCTTCCATATGGTCATCAATCCATACCAATTCTAAATAATTTTGGCAGTTAGTGTGTTGATAAATTGAATTAAGCTACCATTTCATTTTTTTTTTTGAGGACGAAATATTTTCGGTTTCTATATAAGCTAGAAATGTTTCCAAGATTTTATGAAATACTAATACCTGCAAAACGGAAAAGAAACTATCGAAATCACGAAATTGAAATTTATATTCATCTATGTTTGAATGAATGACTAAGATCGTCTGCACGTATTGATTATGATTGAAGTGGTGTTACTACATATAAATTTTTAATGTCTCCGAACGTACAGTTAATAAAAATTTGTTACTGTTCTTGGTGATTTAGTTTTCAATTTATAGCAACTACAGCTATATTTTTAAAACACAAACCTTTGATTTCCTCTATCAGTTGTATAATCTGTCGAAATTAGCAGTTTTGTTGTGTTAATCTGTGCCCCTTTAAATATTTCAGTAGGACATAAATTGGTTAATCAACTTGTATATTTGATTCTGCTGAAAAAATGTGTTCATTGAATAGAGATGTCACCGTCTGTTTGAAATAAAAAGGGCACAACTATATACAAAATATATCTATATATTTAAAGGATGAAATCATATTTTTTCTCTATCATATATCCTGCTCGGTTTTATTTAGGTTGGGTATCCTTCCGTCCGTCTGAAACACTTTAACTTTTGAATGTTTTATGAATTTTAATGATATTAAAAGATGAAAGCTTCAGAAATAAGGACGATACCAATTGATTTTGGAGTTGGTAGGTCAAATGTTAAAGTGTAAATTTTATTTAAATATCTATAATTCAATTACAAGAACAGGATAATAGTAAACACCTGCAATGGCCGGATACTACAATTGCATGCCACAATTTAAAGAGAACTGCACCAGAAAAGCAATAATGAAAACAAGAGACAAACATAAATAACGATAGGAACTCGGGATAGCCGGACTTGGTACCGGCACTAGCAAAAGCCAATGGTAGGGTAAAACCGGTTTATGGGTACCCAAACCTCCCCTTTCTCTACCCCGTTTCCCTAAAGTATAATAAACATGCGAATAAAACCCAATACAGGTAGACAAATGTCTGACCAACAAATACTTAAGCTTCAATCAGCTCTTCACATATTTCTTTCTTTGGATTTCTAATTGTTTTGATTTGTCCTGCACTGAATTAAGAGACGTAAGTTGTCTAAATTGCCAAATGTAGAAACAGTTAATTTGGTATTTGTTCCCTATCAGCTTTACACATATTTCGGTTTTTACATCTGAGGGAACCCCGGGATATAGAAATAGGACACAGTATTCCAGGCTGCGGGGTATAACCCCTCCAAAACTGGATGTCCATGATTGTGCCTGATGAATAAATACACAATCCATCTTTAGAATGGGATGTAAACTTAGGTCCACGTGTTTGAAGAAATGCCACGCTTCCTGCTACAAGGCTAAATTCTCCGCCCTTTCGATTTCACCCTACTTCTTTCTAGTGGCAGTCAGAATTTCCTGTTCCATGACCCTTTACATACCCCAAAGTGATTATTTATTAAAGGGGAAGTTCAGTCAAAAATCAAAATTTGATATTCTGTTATTTACATGTCAAACATCGATGATACATCGACAAAAAAATTATATCTTTATCTATAAAGTCAAAAAACGAACTTAGAAATGTCAAGAAATTACTACTGGGGGTCCGCCATGTATACATAGGTGGCGACACAATCGATATCACAACATCTAATTACCGCTGTACATGTATAATGCGGAAAAGTGGCACGTACAATTATTATAAAAATAACATTGTGTTACCATGCGGAATTTATAATTACACTTTCGAATTACAGTTCCGTTGTACTGGTCAGGTTTTCTGATTTTTTCAAAAATCACCTACCTGTATGATAATTTAAAATCAACGAAATATTTTGCTTATTTTTTAGCATCTGAATAGGTGATCGTTTTATTATTTTCGTTCTCATATTAATAAGGACATAAAAATACTGAAAATAATCTCGTGATATCTGCTTTTAGTTTTTTTTCTTTATTTTCATCATTTTTATGAAATTAATCTGGGATTCAA
>MJUU01048203.1:3240-18367 GCA_002080025.1 Modiolus philippinarum | reverse complement strand
TTCTGTGGCGTGCGTGCCACAGGTGACCACCTGAACAAAAAATTCACCTGAACAAATAATTAACCTGTGTCACACGGGCCACCTGGGGTTTTAATTAAAGACAATAAACAATTACAATTAACAAGGTAACATGTTACAGAGGATTAAGTTTTGTCAACAACGAAGTGTAAGTGCACAATTTCTTAACCGTGAAAAATATCCGCACGTGTGCACATTCGTTTTTGAAAGGAGTAAAATAAAGGTATGCACGAAATTTACATTCTTTTGAAAAAGGGTTAGTTTCTTTAATATTTTCTTTTTATTACTAATAGAAACTCGAAATTCGGACAATTAATAGTTTTTTCCCTAACTTGATGTTCATGTTTTGATCGTAAATTGATAGCGTACATTGTAGTTTATTTTTCCTATATGGTATATGGATATCGAGTATTGACCAATCAAATCATATTATATAAGGTACCGGAAGCCTTGTATAAGGTACCGGAAGAGGTCAATATGGCAGCCCCCTGCTTGTTAAAATTTTCATACAAAAACACAAATTATAGAATAACCACTTAAGATCTGAAAACGGGTCACGGCAACAACGTTTTAAAATACATGTTTGAATAACATATCAAATTTAATTTTTTGAGTGAACTTTCCCTTTAACAAACTTGTTCTCGTCTTGATATAGCTGAAATATTGCTCAGTAGACGTTAAACAATATTCAATCAATCTACCAATTGTTTTGATTTGGACTGATGAGAGTGGAAAATTTACAGTTATCTTGTATATTTTGATATATAAATTAGCAAATCGATTAAAGTGATCGTCGGCAAAGGGTATATGCCAGTGAACTTGGCTCACAGTTTTTTTATAGTTTTAAATTGTTGTCGGTGTACCTTGTTTGTTGCCTCTCTGAAATGCATTATGAATAAAATTAAATTTAAAGTAGTAGGATAAAATCTAATGCCCACACAAATTGAAACCATGATCATATAGATACTATTATTATAGGTGGTTTTTCGGATAAAACTGTAACTGGCAAAGTTATTGTTAATAGATAACAGTTCAATAAATATGTTAAAGGAAAAGAAAATTCTTCTGTGTAAAAAACCAAGAAAGTGACGAAGTTTGTTTAGAGTTGATACGGAAACTTGAACTGTCTTCATTGACATTTAGTTTTTTTTTAGCTTTTTCAAAATTGCCTTTATTGGTAGGTAGCCTAAAGTCGTTAAGGTTCTGTCTTGTGTAATTAGCAAGCATGTGATAGAGTTTGGTTGTGATCTGATGAAGATACCTAAATTATCATGCAGAAACGAAAAATTTCTCAAACATGCAGAAACGAAAAATTTCTCAAACTTTTAGCCTTTTAGCCACATTGACCTTGACTTTAGGAATATCTTCATCTTGCGAAAAGAGAAAAAAATGTGAGCCAGTTTCAATGATACTCAAGTTATCGTCAGAAACCAAAGTATATTCTTTTGATCAAGTAAAATTTCATTACATTAAGTTTAGAAGTAACACTTACTTTTTAAATGCATCTGTCCAAGTCATCTCGTTGGCTATATCTCCTTGTCGTTTGTTTATTAATTCAAGAAAGATAATATGGCTGAAAATTATGGAACGCCAAATTAACATATATTCAAATAATTATACCTATCTTCAAATAATTGAAGATAGGTTCAATTCATTTAAAGATATCTTTAATTGTTTAAAGATAGGTTCAATTCATTTGAAGATAGGTGCAATTGAATTAAAGATAGGTACAAATCAAACAAACGGCCGTTTATTTGCACCTATCTTCAATTGAATTAAAGATATCTTTAATTGAATTGAACCTATCTTTAATTGAATTGAATCTATCTTTAATTGAATTGCGCCTATCTTTAATTGAATTAAAGATATCTTTAAATGAATTGAACCTATCTTCAATTATTTGAAGATATGTATAATTATTTGAATATATGTTCATTTGGCGTTCCATAGAAAATAACTCGACCATGTAACTGCACAAGAAAAACAATAAAAAGACAAAGGACAAAAGTAGACAGGGATAGGAACTCGGAATAGCCGAATTTGGTACCGTTACTGACACAAGCTAGCGGTAGGGTTAAACTGACTAACATCTCCTTTCACTATCACGTTTCTCCATAGTATATCAAACGTACAAATAAAACTCTATACAGGTAGACTGCTAACTCAAAGACCTTAATCTTGAGAATGAAGAATAAGACAAGGCAAATGGGTCAATGAGTGCCTGCCGCTAAACTCGAAAAAGGGTTTGGTAAAGAATCATCATGGATTTCAGTTGACATCGGGAGTATCAGACACAGGCCAGTATACCTATAGGATCCAAAAGCCAATTTTACAGAATTATTTCCATTTTAAATGTTTATGTTTACTTCATTTCTGTTATGTTTTTCTCTTCGCAGGAGATAAAATTAGCAGAGAAGTGGGCAAACATAAATGGCGTCCCGTTTCCACCAATAGATATTAATATTATGGAAAAGGAAGGTGTGAAAGAATGTTATGTTTTTGAAAATCGAGATGACCCAAAATGTCCAACAATTTTGCATTTTGTGTTATCAAATATTAACTTTAGAGATGAAATAAAACCAGGTAAGTTGATTCGAACTTCTCTTGAGCCATACATAATAATAATAGACAACACAGGGGTGTCTAAAATTATCAAAATTAATTTATTTATGTTGTGTTCAGCTTAAATGGTTTCAAAAACATAAGTGTGATGTCTTTTACTATGGTTTCAATGAAAACAGGGAAAATACATGACACATAAACCTTATTTCATTATATCCTTTTATATTTTGATTTTTCTAAATGAATTAGATTAGACCTCACATACCAAAGGCTTTATTTCTGAGATTACAAAAAGACAAAGAAATACAAATAATTAATTCAAAAAGAAAACAAGCAAAGGTATATTATATAGAAAATTCACAATCAGGAAATCCAGGAATGACCAGACAAAATACCGATATTGTTGTTCCGGGAGCTTGTGTCTCTTCTGTTCATTATAGAATCAATTATTTTGAATGCAAACAAACATAATATTAGAAAAGAGGCGATAGAAATTTAACAATCCATAGTTGCTAACTAAATTTAATAAAGAGCCCAAGAGTCTCATCACGTAATACCGGGAATTCAGTTTGAGATCTATTCAGGTTTATAAATGGCGCGTTCAGTTGTATTTCTGACGCCTTCTTTTTAATTTGATGAAACTGTACTTCTTCTTAATAAGCGGAACGTACAAGTCACATTGCTAATGTATTGTACATTTAATGTTCATCAAAGACAGTAAACAAGTATTTGTCGCACTTTGGAACAATTGATGACAAGTCATATTATACATTTCAGATGTTCCAAGACAAACGGATGAGGAAAAAGAATTCGGAAACTTTAAACTATTTGATGATCCACAACGTCCTTATTCAACGTTCAACTTCAAATATTCACATTTAGCATTTGACCGATTAACACAACTGATGGAATATAATACTTTGAGATTTAGGGACTTAATGATAGAAAAAATCCGAGAATGTGTTAAAAAGAATCAGAAAGTATCCATTCGTAGACCTATCAAGCTTAAAGATATAAGCAAATTGCGGATAGGCCAAAAACAAAACGAAGTTCGTCTAAAAAAATTTGTAGAGTCGTTTGATGACTCAGATTGAAATTAGCCTTATAATTGTGACTCTTGTTGACTCAGGATAAATCTGAATTGCGATGTTCATTAGATCTCAAAATCTAAACCAATGATAGAAATCCTAACAGTCTATCTATACAATCCTTTGGTGTTAATAGATAACTAATAGTTATTGTAAATGTTACCTTGTTTCTGAAATGTCAAGACATGATTCTTTGATATTTTTGATGTCAGATATTTTGCTCATTCAAATTTCTTTGATTTATGACATACCCATAATGTACTTTGATTTTTTTTGCGGAGCATTACAGATTTTGTATGAAGGAATGTGTTTTGCCTGAAACAGATGGATGTTCGTAGATTCAGATTCGTTATTATTTCTAAGCACTTTTCTAGTCAGATTGAGGTTTAACCAGTAAATTGTTAAGTCAAAACAAATGCGAATTCCAAACTACTATACTATATTTAGAACACATAAGTATAATGAAATAAAAGAGGTGTTCCAATAACTGATTAAATTGTAGCAGTACATGAGTTACAAATTCACATCTTTCTGTGAGAAAGTTTTCAGCAATGTCTGAAATTCCCGAGTGCTTTTCTTTGGGATGTATGATAACCTACATAGCAAGAAGAAAAGTGGAATTATGGGATATTACGTCATACTCTCATTGATATTACATAAAAACTATGATGCTTAAAACTTATGTCTGATATCAGTGAGTTCAACTTGCTAAAAAAGAATTTATATCATGTGTGGATTATACTTTGAATGTTTTCTTTTTATTTCATTAAGAGTCAAAACTGCAATAAAAAAACAAAAAAATTATTAGCTTATTTAATGAGTATATATTCATGTTTGTAAATTAATTCATTTTATTTATTTAATTTTTAAATTTTTACTTGTCCCGTTGTTCACATTAAATCTTTTTTTAATTCCATTTCGAACAAATGTTTTACCCATGATATTTCTGCCTTGTTCTGTAATTTTTAGCAATTTTTGTCTTCAAACTTACTTTTTGCTGTATTGATAACATTTGTAATAAATAATCAGTTGTGTTTTATTGCTTTTATTTCATAAATGAGATGTATGCTCTCCTTTTATTTCAGTTATGGTGTACTTAATTGTTTTGAGAGAATTCCTCATATGAATATACTATCATTCTTTCAAATTTTGGCACTTTATTATTATTTTGTTGTAATTTCCATGCAAATGTTATTCCATCCACATGTTTATAGTGCTCACATCTCGCTATTTTACAATGCTAGGATTTTTTTTTACAGTCGACTTGATGGGCGCCCTGAGTTTATCTATATGTTGTTATTGTCATCTAACTTGGTACATTGTTGTTTTTGTCGGGCAACGGATGACAGTGATTGTAGGAGAACTTTGCCAGTTAATTTAATGTTTGGTGATGGTCCCGCATCCATGGGCTAAAAAGGCTAAAAACCATGGATGTAGCGTTGATCGGCAACTAGCAATGAATTCCGCTCGAACCGGTACTAAGGTGAGTTAAGCTCCTTGTTGAAGGCCTCATGGTGACTTCAGGATAAAGAACAACAATAAAAGCGTTGTTCCATTGTTCCATTGTTTGGTACTACCACTTATTTGTATAGACTTTGTCTCATACTCATACTCATATTCTCTAATTGTTTGTCTGTACCTAATGATTTCGGACAGGGGACAATAATAACGCTAATTTAAGACTTATCGAAACTACTTGAAAATAAAATGTTATCATCTAAAAGAAATAATAAATCGATGTCTAACAAAACAAGCTGGACAAGCCAAATACTTTTAGACGTCCCAATTTTGGTGAAAAAACATTAACCAAACAACATTATAAGGATGCTGAAATGTCCCAAGTTCCACCTACAGATAACACCTTGCCTACCATGCATTATGCACTGTGAACCTAAGCTTTTTTGCAATTGAGGTTCAAATTATTGACAAGTATTATATTCAAATGTATGGAGAGATGTGTCTACTATTCTATGCATAATTACTAACTTCAGAACTAGAGCATAACTCAAAAGCAATCCGGTTTTGCATTATAGGGTTCTGCTATAATTCAATTAATATTTCCAACAATTTTGGGAGGACTCGTGACAGTGTGTAGTGAATTCGGGTATTGTTCTGTCACATCACTGAGATCTTTGATATGATTTACTCTTCAATCGAGAAATCTTTTGGAAATCCATAAGAGTTTCTATCCTTTTTTACTTTCTAACATAAAATTATGAACAAGTTGAGGGAGGGTATCCATAACTCCCCGTCCGTTGATATATATATTTAATAATAAGATTAATCGGCCGTCTTGCAAAAGTCCAGGCTCCAAGTACGTTGGTTCAAGACTAGGTCAAAAATTATGTTACTATACGTAACGATTCGATTTTTACGATAATGCATATGTACTATAATTAGTTTTAGATACCCTGAATTCAGGTCATTATAGAGAAATGTTTATTGAACTTTAGAATTCAATATAAAAAGTACGAGATCACGTGAAATAGACGTAACTGTTTATCTAAATTTTATCCACTTCGTCCAATTTGTGCCATGATTTTTTTTCCTTGTCTGTTTCCTTAAAGAGTTATGACAATTTTCCCTTGACTTTATTTCCTTCAGCATACTAATTTTGCAAATGCATTAAATCTTTTCGAAACACGTTCTAACAAATCATCTTTTGTATACACTGTCAGAAAAAAATCAATTAAAATACATTTCTATACATTAAGATAAAAGATTCAGCCACTGAACTTGCCACTTGAATGCAGATTTTGATAATTTTGGTAGGTTTTTGTGAAAATTCGTTGAATAGGACCTCCAGAACCAAAATAAACAATAACTGCCATTCGGAAGTGCAAATGCTTATACATTCGCAAAAAAAAAAAAATGGTTTTGTTCTCGGTGTCCTTTGAGTAGTACTACCACATGTACCATATAAAATAGATAAAATTGACAGAAAAGGCAATTTTCAGCCATGTTCAATTGCGCTAATAAGTTAGAAAACATACAAGTGTGGTATATTACTTTTATTTCTAGTAAGTAAACGCACAAACGACCACCCTACACGATTTTTAACAACATTTGAGCATATACTGAAAATGTCCCAACATAGGAAAGAAATTCAAGTCTTTTATTACTATTTCATGTCGATATCACTTGCATGCGATCCTCTTTAATTCTTTAATAGATATCAATCCCTTGTGGAAAAATTTGAAGTTTCGGTCCGAGTCCTGATTCAAGATTCTTTTTTACTTTGTACTGTGATGATCATTTCTTTTTAACTATCTTCGGCCTTTCAACAACAATTGCTGTTGAGTTGCTACCGGACACTACAGCAAAGGAAGGGGGGTTTGCCTGCCATAGATAAGCAATGAAGGGATATGGAATATAGGTACATGAGACAAAGTCTCTACAAATACTTAGTACATGGCAAAACCAAGCAATGGAACAACGCTTTTAGTGTTGTTCTTCATCTTGAAGTCACCACGAGGCCTTCAGCAATGAGCTTTGCTCATACCTCATAATAAGTTCAAGGCGGCCCCTAGCACAAGTTTGAGTGAAATTCATTGCTAGATATCGAGCAACGCTACATACCGGTATATGTTTTTTTAATCATTGCTGCGGGATCGTCAACAAATATAAAATTAACTGGCAAAGTGTTATAACAACTGTTGTCATCCATTGCCCAATAAAAAACTAATAGAGGACGGACACAACATTTAAACAATCGAGTCAATAGTAAGAAAACTTGGCATTATGAAATAGTGTGATGTGGGCATAATAATCAGGTGGTCAGAATAAAAGTTTTGAAATTATAAAAAATTAAGATGCTAAAATTTGAAAGTCTGATAGTGCATCCATATGAGATATTCTCTCAAGCTCAAGCACACAATAACTAAAATGTATTTTGAGCATTCCGTCATCTCTCGCAAGGGGAATCTTTTTAGGGACTCCGCACTGCAGGAGAGACAAACTCCAGTTTAACCTACCATTTCGTTTAAAATGTCTGTGCCAAGTCAGGACCATTAAGGTCGACAATTTTTCCGGCGGTTTTCACCTGATTTGTCTTTTTGCCTCATATACTTCGGCTCTTGACAACTCTGTTCGGTAATTTTGTTAGTACCCCCATTTGCATGCTTAATGTATTTATAATTACAAATTCATCTTATTACAAACACTGCATAAGCTGCTTTCCACATTTTGCTAAATCCTAATTCACTGTTATGCTTTATATGAATGTTTGTACATGTGTTATAAATGGAAAAAAAAAATATGTTTAATCTAAGTTGTCCATAGAATTGCACAGTATCTCTTATACCATCAGACACCCTATAAATTTAAATGAGTGCAAAAATGTGCAGTTTCTCTTAAGTCATTAAATGTTGCGCAGGATTGTGCACTTTCTGTACAGCCATTAGACAGTCTACAAACTGTGCAGAATTGTGCAGTTTTTCTCTAGATAGCTATCAGAGACATCCTACTTACTGTGCACGGAATTAGACATTTTCTCTGAAGTCATAAGACCCTGTGAAAACTATGCGCAGAACTATTTTCAGCTTCTCTAATGCCATAAAACTGGGCTATCAAAAAGTTTCTACAAACTGTGTGCAGAGATACCAGTCTTTCAATAAATTGCGCAGAGTTTCTCTAAAGTCGTCAGACAGTCTCTATGCATCTTACAAAGATTAAGTTGTTGGGATAATTTTCATTTTAAAATTCATGTATCCAGTCTTCATTTTGCAAAGGTTGCGTGAATCCCCTTTCACTGACATAAAACCCTGACTTTTCTAATCATAACCCTTTCCCTGGATAAACCCAACCCATTCCCTGACTATAACTCTGACCTTGACCTCGACTATAACCCCAACCCTTTCCTTATTTAACCATGATCCATTAACGGACTATAACCCTAACCCTTTTCCTGAATACGTGTATATTCATAACCATTTTACTGGCTATAACCTTAATCGTTTCACAAAATATAACCCAAACCCTTTTCCTGGATATATCAGTCCGTTCCCTAAATATAACCTTGTTAAAAATTTCCATGATTTTGACCCTGACTCTTTCCCTTAGTTTAATCTGAACTCTTTCCCTGACTATTCCTCTACCATAGCACTATGTATTTTTCTACCATCCAACACTCCAGTTAAAAGAAATCTTTCCTGATGAAAATCAAGGAATTATGCGCACAGTTTTAAAAGAGCATCTTATGGAGACCGCTGTGCAATTTCGCTCACTATTTTACAGGAATGTCTGACGATGATTATGTGCAATTCGCAGCATAATTTTGATTGGATTAGTTTTTTTTTTAATTTCTGTTAATGTAAGACTTCAGTAATCAAAGTGAACTGTGTGAGGCTTTTACCATTTCCATGTATCCAAAAGTATATCTGAAGTTCTCAACATTTTTTGTTTTTCTTTTTGTCGAAAATCTTACAACATTCAGCAATTTAGTGTCATTGTACCCTGTTTTATGTGTTGTGGTCGTATCATGCTTTGGTTAAAGTAACCCTTTGCTGTTGCTCTGAAATGACTTTCTTTTTTAAAGAGGTCCATTACGGGTAAATTAGGTGGTTAAAAAATTATTTTGTCTTTTTTGGGAAAATGGCATTTTGAGTGTTTTCCCACGATTTCCATGGTGGCCGCCAAAATACGTAAAAAAATTCAACTTTGACATATTTCAACGAAAATTGATTTCTGGGTAGATTTTGATGCTACGAACAAGATGAAATTATGGAAAAATACTGTCAGGTGCGACATCAGCTATTGCTTGCAATTGCAGATCTAGTTCTTTTTCTTCTGTGTTCCGCCTCACTTTTGTCCGAACCAGATCTCGGAGACCATTAGACCTAGGACTTTCAAACTTTGCAAGATTATGGCCCCATATATCTAGATGTGCAAGAACAAAAATTTTAACAAAGGTGTCCATTAAGGGTAAGTTTATGTTGCTCAAAAAGGGGTGGGGTCTGACATAGTAACCCTATTGGAAAATTGACATTTTGAGTGTTTTTTCACTGTTTTTGAACTGTTTCTGGGAAACTTATCACACAAACGCCAAAAATCTTCATATGAAAGATGTGACAAGGGTCACACTCCATTGGAATTTCAAAATCACTACTTTGCCATGGAAACAATATCAAAAAGTTGAAATTTTTGGAAAAGAGTAGTTTTTGGTGATAAGGATTTTTTTTATTACAGCAGAATTTATAACTTAGGTAATAAGGGGAACCCCTGCCATTTTTTTTTCTAAACAGGGGTACAAAACCAGTTATAATGAATAATGGAGCATTTGGTTAATATGGAAACCGAGCCAGAAACTTATTTATAATTTTGAGAAAAACATGTTTTCTCCCGCATGTTATGCTCCGATTACCACTATATGTATAAAGTTAATCATAAGGGAATCCCTGCTCTTCTCAAACTTCTTGAAACTTGATGGGGATGATGGAAGTTGATCGAAAGTTGATTCTTAAGGTCTCGAAATTTCCAAAATGGTAATGGTTGTCATATAAACGAAAAAAGGCGGGAAATCAAAAGTGCATAGAATTTGATGAAAATTTATAGGAAAGTTGCCCAACATGTGTAAAATTGATTTTTTTGTCCAATACTTCAAAAGCAGCCAGTTCCATGGAAATTGAAAAAGGCGGGGAAGTCAAAAGTGCTCGGAATTGGATGAAACTTCACATGAAAGTTACCTAACATGCGTAGAATTGGGTTCTGGCCTCCAATATGTCAAAATGGCGGCGGTTTCCATTGAAACAAAAAAGTGGAACAAAAAAAAAAAAAAAAAAAAAAAAAAACATGAAAATTCAATGTGCTCAGTTTTCAGGGCAGTTGTTTGGGATGTGACGTGTCATGTTTAAACTTGGAATTCCGATATGGGAGTCCGTTTTGGAGACTTCTTGTGTTTGCATCCAAGCACAATTTCGTGCTGTACAATTAACAATGCATGTTTTCAGTATATATAACCTTAATATTCAACCATTTAGTGTCACTGTACCCCGTTTTATGTGTTGCGGTCGTATCATGGTTTGCCTTACGTGGCCCTTTGCTGTTGTTCTGCATTGACTTTCTTTTTTTAAAGGGGTCCGTTCCTGGTAAATTTGGTGGTTCAAAAGGTATGGGGTCTTCAAAGGTAACGCTTTTTGGAAATGGCTTTTCGAATATTCTTCCATTATATCTTGATTACTTTTATCACTAGCACTCCATCGCGATAAGAGTATTATTGCTACGGTCAAGCGAGTGGCAAAAGTTTCATTTCAACGAGATGTAATTTTACAATCCAAGCAGGCATACAAAAAAACTGCCTTGGGAAAAGGACCAGAAACACACTTTACACATTGTCAATTGATTGACAGTGTTTGTAGAGAATGCTAAATTGACGGCATTTGATTGGCTGTGTGACCGGAAGGTCAGTCTGTACATGAAAATCAGTATTTTTACTACCAGTGCCTCCTCGTCCGGAGTTCGAACCCTGGACCTTTTGCTTCGTAAGCAGCCTCGCTACTGAATGAGCTAAAGAAATATTCCGTTAGCTCAGTCGTTTTTACTGGCTATATATCTACTACCTGAATACAACTTAGGTATGCACCTCAGTGACATTCCCCCCACCAAAAGTCATCATACTCGCCGTATGTATGACTCTTCACACACCACAACTGCCAGTGCCCGGCTAGTTTTCTTGTTCTATCCATTGTGGGTCTTTTAGTTGAAGCGCCAATGTGACCGGAGGGTCAGTCCGTACATGAAAATCAGCATTGTTTTACTACCAGTACCTCCTCGTCCGGGGATCGAACCCTGGGCCTTTTGCTTCGTAGCCAGCCTCACTACCGAATGAGCTAAAGAAATATTCCGTTAGCTCAGTCGATTTTTACTGGCTATATATCTACTATCTGAATACAACTCAGGTATGCACCTCCGTGACAGCTGCATAAAAATAAAACGATCCAATCAAATGCAAAATCTTCTCAGTTCAGTGCGTTCAACGAATTCTTCTACAAACACCCCTGTCAATCAATTATCAACAATATGTTTCTTTTTCCGCAGTCAGTCTTTAAGGACGTCAGCTTGGGTCTTTGAAGTGAAACTTTTGCCACTCGCTTGACCGTTGCAATATCGAGTCCATGGAACCAATTCAATTCAAAGTTTTATTTTAAGTCGATTTTTCAAACATACAACACAAGCTCTAGTGAGCTTTTATATCGACTAAACATAAATAACAATACATTATACACATTACAAACACATATAGCACATGCATTACATACATCACTTAATATATAGCACATACATTACAAACAAGTACAAACACATAGCACATACATTACAAACATAGCACATAAATAATAAAAGCACATAGCACATACATTATAAATGTTATTTTTGTAGGCAGATATAGTTAGCATCATAATTGTTCATGAAGCACTAAAAGCATTTAGCATTAGATTAGTATTGAAACAGCAAAAACCAAGCAATAACAAAAGCTATCACACATAAAAATAACAAAAACTAAAAATGATGCAAATAACTAAAAAATGAAGATTTACTTAAAAAAGAGACTATGATAAGCAAGCAGAGCAGTGACATGATTTACCGTTCCAAGAATTTAAAAGATTTTTAAACTGAAGAAAAGAAGTTTCAGATCGAAAGTGTTCCGGTAAATCATTCCAAGTTTTAGCAGCAAAATACTTAAAAGAATTTAGTCCATACCTTGTTGTCTTTACATTTGGAATTTTGGCTGTGTTTTGGTACCTAAAAGAATATTTATTTTGTTTAATTTCAATTAAATCATGAAGATATAAGGGTGATTGCTTATTCAAAATTTTAAAGGTTTCTAGAGTAATGGTTCTGATTCGTCTAATTTCCAAAGAGGGTAATTTTGATTTAAGTAAAAGTTCTTCATATGAGCTATTGTAGTCATTGTAAATAAATTTCAAGGCCCTTTCCTGGATTTTTTCCATCTTTTTAGTATTTAGGTCACTGCAAAAATGCCATGTTACTGGGCAGTAATTAAAGTTTGATAAAATAAAAGAGTGATAGATAGTAAGACGTCCTAACCTGTTTAAGAATTTTCCCACCCGCTTTAAAATATTTAATTGTCTTGAGGTCTTTTTACATATGTTTGCTATATGAGTGTTAAACTTAAGCTGATAATCAATGGTAACTCCTAATAATTTAACTTCATTTTCACATTTAATTATATTATCATTTAAGTCAAAAGTTAAATCTAAATCAAAAGTTTTTTTCCCTATTGCTAGAGCCTGGAATTTGTCAGGATTAGCTTTCATTTGATTAAAAGTGAACCAGTCAATTAATTTCAAACTGTCATTCTCCAATTTACTTTTTAGTTCATTTATATCATAGCCAGAATATGAAAGAGTGTTGTCATCTGCATAGTTATAGAGTGAAGTATCTTCTATGAAGTAGAATATTTCATTTAGAAAGATGTTAAACAAGACAGACCCTAAGGATATACTACCCTGTGGTACCCCTTTATATATTTGTTCCCATTTACTATAAGAATTTCCCAGTTTAACACACTGTTTTCTATCTGAAAGGTAATCTTGTAAAAGTTTAAGAGCATCATTAGATACACCATAGGTTTTAAGTTTGTCTAAAAGAAGGTTATGGGGGAGACAATCAAAAGCTTAACTTAAATCCATTAATATTGCAGCAGTGTATTTATTTTCATCTAAAGCATTTTTCCAATCTTCAATAATTTTTAAAAGTGTGGTTTGACATCCATAGCCAGATCTAAAAGCTGATAGAAAAGGATTAAAAATTTGGTCAAAATATGAAGTGAGTTGATCAAAAATGGCTCTTTCAAAAATTTTTGAGATATATGGCAAAATGCTTACCGGTCTGTAATTGCTTTTATCTAAGGCATTATTTTTTTTGTAACATGGGACTATTTGTGCTTCTTTTAGTTTTTCTGGAAATTCAGATGTTGCAAAACTTTGATTATTACTGGTTTAGCTAGTTTTAAAATTTTTATATCAGGGTTTTCCACTGTGTTTTTCCGCTAACTAGAATATTTGTTCATTTGGAATAAATACTATTTTGTATTCTACAGAAATACAAAATATACAGCTTCTCATTATACCATGGGTTCCATTATATCGTAGTATAGACCCTTTCACGATAACTGCGGTCCTCAATTTTGCATATGCGCTCATATGCCTTTGAGTGGGTAAAATGCAACGTCATAGTACACGTGACGTCTTGATTAATTGTTCTACGACGTCATTTTTGCGGGAACTGTTTTTATTTTCCACTCAAAATCGCAGGACCGCAGTTATCGTGAAAGGGTCTATTCACGGTTCATTTCAACCAAATTTTTAACTTGACGTCACCGTTATTACGTAGCTATACTACCACGATAATATGAGCTGCTACCAGTATATAATTTATCCTTTTGGAACAAACAGGGACTATTACTAAGGTCTACTAACATAGTGTCTCTGGAACAAATACCATGAAGAAGCAAAGCATATGAAAATGTTTCATATAATTTCACCATGGTTTGTGTGCTAAAACTGACGCATTTCTCAATAAAAGTTGGATAATATATGCAGTCAAGTTCGCGTACATAAAACCGGAATAATACACCGTATTTGTTTCAGCTTTTATTGTTAAAGATTCTTTTTCCGGTTAGAAATAGGAATGGGATGGCGGGAGTACCGGCTTTAAAATCAGAAAGGTTTTACTTTATTTTTTGTACATGTATATGTCTCAAGCCCATTTAACACATAAAACTTACGGAACAAACACACAGAAAGGGGTTTCCCTGTGTTTCAAGAACTAACTATTCCAATTGAATCCATGTTAACTCGTACCTTTGCCAACTTGTAGGGACGGCAAAGGAAATATAAATATATCATAAATTGTTGATATTAGTATCACATTAGTTCGACTCGTATTCCTGAAGACACATGCAGTTCAAATAAATCAATTCCATTGAAAAATATGTTTTCTATGCCACTTTGAGTATATCCACTAATGGAGGATTTTATTTATCTATTTATAAATCCTGTCAAAATATCCAACATTTGATGCAAAAAATAATAAAATATTAAACCTTTACATATCAAAGAAATCATTATGTATAGTCTTAGTATATACATTAGTGCTCATTTATATGACATTACAATTCAGATTTTCAATGTCTTTATCATAGAACAAAGGGAAGATAACTCTAGTTTTTTCCTGAAAATATGTTTCTATCCATTTACTCATTAGAAAATATGAAAACAACTAAACAAACACTTTCTATCCAGGGTAACCTGTCTTTATCTTGATAAATATTGTCGTTAGCTGTCTAGTGGAAACATTACTATGATCTTTGACAACAAGAGGCTCACTTAGACCAATGGTGTCTGAAGACACTATTTCCACCGTTGAACTATAAGTTTGTCTCTGAAGTCATAACCATGAATACAGAATATGAAAATAACTAATCAAACACCTTTTAT